>NMRB01000087.1:418936-445226 GCA_002633025.1 Notospermus geniculatus
CAAGGCACTTGGAGGTTTGGAGATAAAGCTTTAGGACCTGACTCATGTGTGAGCCAGATGACAAAGCCAGCTTTCAGCATCCCTCAATGGTTCCAATCATAATCACTCCGACTCTCAACCATTTCTGAAGACCAAGGGAATTTTCTCGAAGCTCAAGGAGAGCCTTCAATTTGAGATTACCAGAGATGGTAATGTGTACTCCTACTTACGTCTAGACCATTGTCTGGCTAAAATTGACTGTTGCTTTCACGGCGTCAGACCATCTCCACCGCTCCATCGTGTCTCCACAATCAGTTGTTCAACTACACGTTAGCAGCTCTCCTACATACATGGTGTTACCGTCTAAATGTGCTAATGCCCTGCACTGAGCAGCGGTTGTCATCATAACGCATACGCCACACTCGTGTGTGAGAGTTGACGGTGAGGGTTTCAGAGCGGGTGCTACACGAGGATACACTAATGTGATGATGCTCTCCCCAGGTACAGTATGATTTATTCATTGCATGTGTCTGCTGTCTTATTGATCATTCCCGGTACACCACAAAAGGGTAGAAGATCAGAATTTTTCTGTCTTCAAAGACGGAGTGAATACCGAGACATCTCTTTGATCTTGAGTGACAGTAATCATGTACATTCGGTTTGGTATGTGTGTTCACATGTTCAGGATGTGTACATGTATGTATAACACAGTAGTTGTACATTTGTTGTTGTACATGGAAGCAACATCTCTGTATGCAAGGGTGATGTACACTTGTATATCTCATTGAAGTCTTGGTTTGAATTTCACAGTAGTTATGATAGTTGTTGGCAACAAGTGCACATGCAGGTGTATTAGGGACTTTTTTGGTGGTCACTTGATTCTGCTTGCCTGTCTTCAAATGGCAGACGTGGAATTTTGGTTTCTTCACGCACTGGTTTCATTGATTAACTTTTGACTGGAAAAGTTAGTCTTCTTTTGCTTCCATCGATCAGGTTGCTTACAGTTAACCATTATCCTAGTTATTCACTCAATTTAGTGAAAAAGTGAAAAAATCCCACTCTAAGTTTACTTGTGCTTAATAAAAGAATCAAAGTATAGTTAAAGGTTCTCATGCTTCAATCAAAAATTACAGTTGACTGTAATTGTAGTTGAAAATTATTTACAATTTAGTGAAAAACAATCCCAATCTGAGTTTAGGGCCTACTTGTATTTTAACGAAGAGTCAAACTACAGTTAAAAATTTTCATACTCCAATCAAAAATAATCATAGTTGGCTTGTATTTTAATAAGAAATCAAGTCACTCTTCATACTGTGTACACTTTGACTAAAAATCCCATCATAGTTTGCTTAGTCGTTAATGAAATATCAAATGTTGTTTGCTTATACTTTAATGAAAATGCTTCTTTCTGATGAAAAATTCAATAACGTGTATTTTCACAAAAGGCTCCTGGAAGTGTGGAGTAAGAATTTTCACCTTGTCTAGTTTGCTGTAGTGCAAAAATGACCTTGTATGTTTACATGCGTAAAAAGAAGCCTTTGGAATCAAAACCTTTCCAATATGCCCACACTCTTTCTTTTTTATTTTCCGAGACGATGAGGAAAATCTCCATGGTATTATCCGACAATTCCTTGCCGTTATCTCCCGCAGCGCGTGATGGCAAATGCCGTGTGTTGTATCTTAGGGAATTATGAGCTCATACTGTTCCTTCATGATACTCCAGGCTTTAGTTTCCATTAGTATAAACGGATTGTCTCTCTTTTAACCATTTTCCACATCATTGGCTGACAACTAATTGGCACCGTTTTACCACCTTGTGATGCGCTGAAGCACTGTTGAATTATTGAAAACGGCTTTGTAGGATGTAACACAAATGGTCTTTGTATTGAATAGGTAATGACAATTTCTTGATGCTTTTAAACAGTATAGTCCTAATTATCTTCATGTGAAGAATAGCAATGAAGCCTTCAAGTATCAGTACTCATTACTTCCATTTGTACCAAGTACGATTGTGTTCCTCTTGAAAAGTAGTTGTGCATTCAATCCACTCTTTTTGCATTGATTCTGAGCCCTTAGCAAGTGGCAAAATTGGGGTGCATTTTGGGGATTACAATCGGCAGAATGTATTAACAAAATTGCAAATTTTCAGAAGAGATGGTTTTTCATAACGCAGAGCCATTCTGAGTTACCAGTACTTTTGTGGGAAATGGCAAAATGTGGTGGTGTCAAAGCCTTCTAGGTCGAAAGATTCCAATTTGGGTGTAAGAAATTTCACAGCTTATCAGCTCATGTTAGGAGTCTGGGCTGACAGTTTTCAATTTTGTTTGGATTCCATAGGAATACATGTAGCCTGTGGGAACTGCAGTAAATCCAATATTTTACCCCTGGCGCTATATCCTACCTGCGTTATCATTATGACGACAGTTGTACTTAAAAAATCCCTTCCCACGTAGATCCCTTCCCATATTCAGTGGATTGTGATGAATGTCTCATAGCTTTAGTCTCTGTCACCACCTCCAGGAATGTTCTGAATATCACTTCCCCATTTTAGAACCCTGCGCATCATCTTGAGATGGATCTGTAAGAGGGATCAATGGATCAATGAACCATCAAGAGACCGACATGGGAGGCTACTTGTCTTGCCATTCTAGTATGAAATGTCGCCAATAAATGCAGGAGGAAATCCTTACATGCACTAAACATCAGTTTTTTCCCCATTTTGTGTTCTTTTATAAAAATGATGCATTGGACATGCAATGCAATTTACATGTATGTGTCTTGTGGGATGAAGTGGCCTGGCGTGGGTGTTCCCAATTCGTACAAACTGTGTGTACCCTCTTCCTTAACAGTGTGGCCAGAAGTGGTACCCATCAGACATAATCATTCTTATTACCTCAAATTTGTGTTTGGCTTTCTCGTGGCAACACTGCATGATTGGTAAACTCTAATTTCCCAATGATTTGATGCTTCTGACTCAACTGAAATTCCAGGACGAATTTTCTCTGAGCTAAATTCCCAATGATTGTTGTCCAAAAATTAAAATATCAGTTATTACTCAGAAATTGCTCAGTTGCTGCATTCCTTTGGCATCACAGTCAAAATTTCCACTGCTTCATCCATAACGAGCAAAAACCCCAAAATGTGCTGAACTAAATCACGATATCCCAATTTAGACAGACATTAAGGAAAACAAAATGAGAAGTAAATTGATATTGAGATGTAATGCTGTCACTTGACAGCCCTTCCCAAATGATCTCTCGGCGGAATGAAACGTTGAGAGGAAATCTAATTACATCAGATTTAGTTACATTTCAATGACAATTTCATGGCTTCTACAACCCCTATTAAGTTGCTCACACCTGCGCTAATTACCTAGATGGCGTTTTGGTAATTTCGGTGACAGCGCATGCCAGTTTCAATTGGGCTTTTCAAAAAAAATTTTGACTGTGTGGTGGGTGTTTCTAAGCTTAAGGTGAACTTCATTAGACACATTTTATGAAGCCCCATTCTTTCTTTGGTGCGTGCTGCTGAAAAAAGTCCCTGTCTGTGTTTGAAGGCTTTTATCTGAATGTAAAAAAAATGAGAAGGAAGCATTTTGGAAGCCTTTTCTCTTTGCTTGAAGCATTGAGAAAAGTCAGACTTTAATGAAAGTGTGGCTGAAGTCTGACCGTAGCATACGGCCCTGAATTTTGCAGTGGGCTTGGTCGTGCCAGTCACATCACACATTAAAACAATGTGGGCAGGTTTGTACTTAGACGATTTGTTTCTGACACTGCCCCTGAAGAAAATCTTCTTCGGCATGCATTTAGCGTAGACGACTTCATACCTTTTCAATCGCGTCTCTGTCCTCTGAGCCCAGATTAATAATCTTTCGCTATAAATATTAGTGTACGCTCGTAAACACATACGAGTAAGTGATTTGGCGTTAGTGTGAGGAATCAGGTTTTTGTAGTTCAGTGGACATCAATTAGTAATAAATGCAGTCATTAATTAACATCAGGATAAACAGAGTGTAAGAAGTGGCGGCAATGAAGATTTTAACTCCTTGGGGACCAGGAGGACTGTGCTGTCATCGGAAAACTGGGACCATATTCATGAAGCCGTTGCAACTTTGCGTGCATGCAAATCTACTGTGAGGCAGTCGGTGAACAATAGGGCATGTGCAGCCTAACAATAGACTCGCGTGCATGCAAAGTTGCGAAGGCTTTGTGAATCATGGTCCCTGGTTAGGTTCCTGGCACCGAGGTGACACAAATCCTGCATCAGTGGTTGCAGATTCTGGTTGGGATGGGATGAGAGCTGAGTGCATTACCTCCTACAAGACGAAAAAAGGGAGGATATTCGAGAATTTGACCGCCAACATTCCGAATGTCCAATGTGTCATTATCCCCGTAAGTGCCTTTGATGAAGACAGCTTATTTGCCACCTTCACCACTCAAGGCCCTCACAGTCTCCTTGACCATCCACCTGTCACCGCTATATGACTTTCGAGACTGTCACAAATATGATTTCTCGATAAATATATTACATCTCTCTCAGGAAATGATCCCATCTTCCCAAGACATGTCCTATTCCAGGAGTGACCTTGCTGCCAATGTTTGGTTGGAGGGTATTTGTCTGGGTAAGGCTGGATGTGGTGTTATGGATGGCTACGATTTTGGAGGCGTGCCTCTCAAAGAGGGAGGTTCTGTTTTCATTGCAGTTCTTTAGAATTGGAGGTAGATGTTCTTTGGGATGGCAGTAGTCTGCTGCCCATTTCATTGTTGACCTTCTTGTGCCATTCAGAGTGAACAGACAGAATTCTCAGAGATTGTCAATGTTCTGTCTGCGTATGAAGTTCTATTCCTTCATGCGATTTTCCTTGTTCTGTAATATGGGGGGGCTTTGTTTTGTGGTTATCGGTCTTGGGTCTTGTTTCGTAGTCACCGGTACCTCGTCGCTCGCTGTTTGTTATGATTGCATGGTCTACCTACAATGTACCATGTACATGTACATTACATGTACTTTTAAGATTGCCTATTAGTTGGGTTTGTCAGGCATTTACCTCTGCTCAGGCGACCGTTCACTGTAACATTCATGACTTGCTTGTTTACCTAAATAGAGGACCTACACGTGGATGCCCTTGCCTCAGAGTTTACCCAAGCATTTAATCATTCTGTCATCTTCTGCTTGGCGGACTAACAGTTAATTGGTATTCACTAAGTGTGTGCCTAAATGATTTTGTCCACGCATTAAGATTGGACATGCTCGATAGGTGTATCCTTCCATTCTTTGTGGAAATTTGATATTCCCTCTATCCTGGACGGTGAAAGTATCGTTTCTCATACATGTTTTGTCTGCTTTCAGTCTAGCCCAATATCATAAATAATTCAGTTTGCCAACACTCCTAAACACTCCTACACCTTCTTTAACTCATGTTTTGGAATATTGGTAAATGGAAGCTTGGGGCTGACATTGGTGACTGAAAATTCATTCTCTATCAGTGGGACTTTAACTGGCATGTTTTGTATTTTTCCGTCAGGGTCAACGCAATATTTTGGCCCTGGTAAATATGGAAAAGGCCATCTCAAGCTACTAATGTTCCTCCCTTTGGATTCTTACTTCATCTTGCAAAGGTAAAAGATAAAAAGGTACCATGGCTTGTTCGGTGGGACGGCTTTGAAGAACCATGGACATTAATCCCACCATTTGGCCCGGGCTGGATTCCAGTTTAGGACCTGTCACTAATGCTAGCGGACATGTAACCATTAGGCTATCAGGGCTCCACTCCTCGAACAAATATCTTCTACAGGAAGATTTCAAGAAAGAATGACAATAAAAGCAAGCCAGGAAAGAAATTTTGTGGAAAATTTCCATCACATACCTATCCTTTCAACAGGGGAGTGTATTTGTTTTGTATGTCACACATTTGTGGTTACTTAATGTGGGTGTGCTAGGTGGGGATGGCCTTGGGGCCTAATAATTATCCACAAAAGATGATGCTAACAGTAATTATCTTGGGCAGAATGTCCTTTGAAACATCCGATTTGTCTAACCATTAGGAGCGTTCTGATGGTTCCTGTTTTAGTTGCCTAGTAACCAGACTAGCGATGTGGTTGGTAACACCACCAAGCTTAACCCTGCCATCATAATGTGGTCTTCCTTTAGCTTAAAGTCTTCTTCAGTATACTATTTATTGCTTACCAAAGGAACAACAGTGTTAATTGTCCTCCACATCCGGTGACAGATATAGATTCATGGATTTGAATGATAACGCGTAGGTGTTGCCTGGCAGAGCCAGTTTTGGATGGAGGACATGAAAAATGTTGTGAACTCCGGAGGTACAGTATGAGTAAGAGGAAGTTGATTTCTGATGTCCTACGTGAAGATCTGTCTTTTGTTCACATCTAAACCTTGATCGAACCAAAAAAGGATGGTTTTCCACCATGGCTGTTTGCAACTTGAGGGGAAGGAAAAAACAATACCGGTATTACAATGAAAATGTCATAGAAGTCAGAGAGCTTTCCACTTGCTGTCTTGTTCTGACCACATGAATTCAATTGACATGCCAAAGGTCTTTTCAAAGGATTGTTCTTGAATTAATGGAATACGGTCAAGTGACATTTGTCTAACTAGTACTACCACCAGCTACTACCGTCACCATCACCGCCACGCCATCACCACCATCACTAGTCCGTGTCCAATTCTGCGGAAATGATAGAGTCATATTCCTTGCCTGGATCAGTTGTGTGCATCATTCAGCATGCTTGCCCTTGAATAGACTGGAACTCGCTAAGAAAAAAGAATTTTGATTTATACAGCATCGCGTGTTCAGACAGGGAATAGAGGATCAGTTGTGCTGCTGGAGTGGTTTTAAATCAATGCTCATGTCATACAGGGTGAGTTGATAGCAAGGCTAGATGACTTGAAATATGAGGAAAATGGAGAATTTATCCTCTTCCGTGATTCGTGAAGTATGTGTAGGTCATTGATCAAAGCTGATCCGGATGCCCTGCACCATCTGTTATACCAGATGGAGGTTAACAAATTCTGATCTGATCCTGATGCCCTCATCTAATACCAGATGGGGTCAACAAATTCTGATCTGATCCTCGTGCCCTCATCTAATACCAGACAGGGGTCAACGAATTCTGATCTGATCCTCATGCCCTCATCTAATATCAGGTGGGGTCAACAACTTCTGATCTGATCCTTATGCCCTCATCTAATACCAGGTGGCGGTCGGCAGATTCTGATCTGATCCCCGATGCCCTGCATCAAATCATACTACCAGACAGGGGTTGACAAATTAGTGTCTTTGTCGTGATAGTTTTCTCACCGGTATGTCTAGCTTTCACGATCATGTTGCAACTTGGTTACACCCAACTTCTAAACTAAGCAGCATCGTGCAGAGTTAAAAAAATCAATTTTGCTTCGGAATGCAAGTTGAATCTCCCAGTAAATCCCATACGTATGAGATACCTTCTCATCTTCTCTTTCAATTTCAATGCCAATAGAGATGCACCGCTGTGACTGACATGGAAGCGGTACGTATTGTTGATGGACTTATTGAATATTTGCCGACATGAATGGCACTTGCTGGCTTCAGAGGCCACTTATATTGACTTCTAGTGGAGATCACGGTGAATCAAGTGAGTGTGAATGTATTACTCGATTGATTACAAGGTATCCGTTGTTGTATTACCGACAGTCGCATCCCTATTGTTGATATGGCAAGGTTTTGAACAACAATAGCCGCTGAAGAATTGTTGTTGCTTGGAGATAAAGATGGCACACATCATAATCTAAAATACAATGTGTAAACCTACACTATTGTGGGCCCTAAATCTCTTGCACAGACTTCCAATTCTATTTTGTGACGATGTAGGCCAGGGGTATTGCCATGGAAATAGAAATATAGAATTTTATTGTCCTTCTATCTTTTATACTTGCTGAAAGATTGCTTCGCAATCCGCCTCGACACTGCAGAAGAGAAATTTCCTGCAGACATCAAAGAATAATTGTGACCCGTGACAGCAAAATGAGTCGGAATGCGCACAGAAGAAGACTCAAGGCGAACCAACAGTGTGTTGATTTCAGCATTGTCTGCCCATTGTGAAATTTGACTTTCTCCATTTCTGCAACTGTTCTCCAGTGTCATCTTGTGTCTTCTTTCCATTGCGTTCCGACTCATTTTGTTCGTTCAGTCACTTCACTTGAATCCTTAATTTGGATCAGTTGACCAGTTGGACTATCGGAATGGAATTGAACTTGCACTTAAATCAGATGCTCTACCACCCTGTTGATTTGGCTCATGTTCTGTCTTTCCTATTCTTGTGGTCACGTGCTGCCAGCAAAAGCAAACACGGAGATCCTACCTCGAAAGCAAACATTGGTATTTCTGCTTGGAAGGCAAATGCACTAACATAGAGACTACTCATGGTCAGGAAGCCATGTTGGACTTTTGATGGCGGTGAGCTACAAGAGATTGTCAAGCACATTTGACTGACATATTGAAGTATGACAATACTGTTATGAAGACCATTTAGGAAATTAACACCAACATTGTATGGAGCAGTTAATACCTAACGCTGTAATGTTTGCTCGTTTATCTGTTTTGAATACCGCAGTCATTACGAGTGGTTGCATTTAATTACGAAATGGATGTGATATTTTTTGTCCTAAATGTGATTCATCCATGTGTCAATATATCCAACTTTCATCGATTGCGTGTTTTTCTGCAGTTTGTCAACTGAGGTGAGCAATAAATGATGTTCATTCATGCAGTGAATTTTGTTGCTGTGACATACAGCTGTCATAGACAGCAACAACTGAGCATGCAGTGAATCAGAGAAGCCTGGAATTTTTCAACGCACGGATGTGAATTTCTTACCATTTGCTAATAAATTTTTACCTCTGATTTTGTTTAAAAAATTGCTGTATAAGATATTGGTTCCTCTTCAAAAAAGTGAAAAATGAAGTTAAAAAATTGGGATTGTGCAGGCTTCCAAAAAAAGAGATTAATTGATAAATTTATGAAGGAGATTCTGTTGCAGGATTCCAGAATAGGGAATTGCTTATGAATTAAGCTCTTTGAGGTGTGGTTTCGATCAGGTCACTGTGGCTTGAAGCTTATGCAGCTGTCCATGGAGAAGCAAGTTGGTGACCCACGGCTCTGGTGCAAGTATCTCATTACTCAGCATCCGATAAAGAAACCATCCTTGCATTAACCACTTGGGATGGTCCTAAATCCTGTAGATCAATATATGAAAAACTCCAGTTTCTTCTGGCACAATGATTGCAAACTTACACAGTTACCATAGAAACTGGTCCATGGTCTTATGAACGATCAGAAGCCTACTTACACATCTGTCAAAACATGATATTGGTATTGGGTCCCTGGCCACTTATATTCAATTAGTCTGACATTCGATTGTCCCCATGTCCAAATACTGTTACCGAATTGCACCCTGTGATGGTTCTGTCGCCTGAAGATGATTGATCGGTAGTCTGTGGTACGATGGCTTGTCTGCCCGAGAAGGAGGCCAGCTTAACTGCAGTCGTGTTTTTCCTTGTTTCTGCCCAGAGGGATTGACTTTTCCAAAAACCACTCCTGGGGTCCCCCTATCAAAATCTACTTGATGACGGTAGCAGTCTTGAAGAAGCTTTGCCAGGACAACTTTTTCAAAGCAGATTTGTTGCTACTTAGTTGGTCAAAGAGGGACAGAGTCACTAAAGGCCAGCAGCAGCAGTTGGCACCAGACTGCTGTCACACACAATATTAACACTCACAAAAAGCACAGATTTCAGTAGGGCTCATGGACTTCGGTAGATATCTGTTTGAGAGTGAATGAAGAAGCTATATGACCAAGTGGCAAAGGTGACCTCAGCAATATTGCACTTATACACTTTAGTACTCCTCCTCCTGTAAGCAGGAATGGACATCTTTCTTTCTGCTGCAGAGCAGCACTCACATCACAGCCAGGAGTGACCCCGTGGGAAGAAGTATCCATTATCATTGAGGAAGGATTACTCGCCCACACGATCCGTCAAAAAGAAACGTATGATAAGGTTGAAGGTCTTATACTGCGGTAAGGGATGTTGGATGGCTGAATCCCAGAGATTGGCTTGGGCTGGTCACCTCTGGAGGCAGGACCAGTCATTTCCTGAATCATGGACCATGATGCATGCCGTATGACTCCAGTGGTAAAATCACCCTGGGAAAAGGATGGCAAAGAAAATATGGCTATGAAGGGACAGGAGGGACCATCTACGAGCAGATGTATCTACAGATATAGACTCCAACGCCAAGGTTATACAGCGTTTTATTAGCAATAGGTGAAATCCAGCTGCGTTGGACAATCAATGGCATGTTGCTGTGATATCGTAAAGACGTGTTTTCTACATTGAACTGTTGATGACGACCGTCAGGTCATGTCTCCTGTTGTACGTGAGTACAATTACAAGCAACGACGGTGTTCGTCCCGCTGGCGCCACAACTGCTTCAACTGTTACGTTACGCCTGTCACTTCTGATATAAAAATCAATGAAGTGTCAATGGTCATCATCAGTAAGATTGATGACTGCTAGCATTAAAATGAACTATCAATCAAGAGTTTCTACCAGATCGGATTGGCTTGTTGATTCAAGGCAGGTGGTTAAATGTTACTGAAATTTGCAGCTTTGTGATATTGATTGCTGTAAACCCAAAACATTTAGAAGTCAAAAGATATTCACCTTGTTTTGTTGAGAAGAGGTCTGGATTAGCTCTGAATGTATTTGCAACTAATATGGATGCCAGGTGGACATCTTTGATTTCATGTTTTGGACTGCAGCTGCAAAAAGGGTTGCCAGATTTATTTCATATTTCTGTGGCATAACCGGTTGGGTTGGAGGAGGCACCTTGTCAATTTTGCGTGCAATCCAATGTTCAATATGGCCGCCAGGCAGACATCTTGGATTTCGTTTTGTGGACTGTAAATGCAGAATACCACACCTGATTGATCTTTCTGGGGTATAGCGGGCTAGTTGGGGGCGACGGTACCTTATCGATTTCAGGTGCAATCTGATATTTGATATGGCTGCCAGGCGGACATCTTGGATATTGTATTGCAAACTATTTTGCAGCATAGCAAGATGTATTGAAGGAGAAGCAAGGGGCAACATTGCGATTGTCATCGATAGCATTATGTCAGTTTACATCATCAGTGCAAGATCAAGGAACGCTTGTTCTGCATTTTGTGCCAGTGAGCTGCCTATTGGAGATGGGGGCGGAAAGCCCATGGTTAAAACAGTTTTGCCTTGTACCTCCTGCAGTAATCTACAAAAAAGTGGCAAATAAGGATATTTTCAGTGTGATAAATGTGTGGGTTGAGCAGTGTGTGAGTAATTCTAGTTGTAGCTTTTTCGCTAACCAGGATATCTGCTTTGAAATTTTACCCTCGAGGTTCATGGAACGTCGTCTGTGTGGATGACATTGAACTATCACGCTTCAGCTGGGGATCGTGAACCGTATCAGTTGTAATACCATTAAAATGTCACCACTTGGCAATGCCGCACTGCTCTCCTTGTCATCAGCAGTGGGGATCAAGACACTTGATTAATTCATTTTCTTAAGAGTCATGTTACTCGTGTTAGCGGTAATTGGAATTCAGGGGTACCTCTGGCGGATGCTGCTTTCTGATACCGGCACTGATAAGTTACTTTGTGCTGGCGGTAGCTATGATAATGTGGAAGGGTCTCCTTAGCACTGTATCTGTTTAGTGAGAAGAAGGGCCTAAAAAGGTCTGTTGATATGGCGTTCCAGGAAAAACATAATTTACCAAAGTTCTCAAAATAACTGAATCCAGAAACTGAATGTCAGCAGAGGCGGATCCATGATTTCGGAAAAGAGGGGGCGCACTGTGCTAGAAACATTGAAATCTGCGGTCAATTTCGATGATTTGCTCCAAATTTCAGAATTTCACGGTCAATTTTACAGATTTTTTGGCCGAAAGAGAGGGTGCACGCCGGGTGCACCCCCTGGATCTGCGTCTGGTCAGTCAACTTTTCTCATACTGTCCATCTACAGTTTTACTGTTAATGAATAGCACAGTGAGTGGTTTCTATGTGTATGCTAAAAAAGACTGTAGATATTTTCTACACAAGGCGATATCTGAAGCACCCCTAAATTGAATATTATTTTGAATTCCCCACTTCATATGACAAACTTTGAAGATGTAAATTCAAATTTAGCTGCGATTCAATAACACTGACATGAAATAGCACACTTTAAGAGCTTGGTCTCCAACTATCAATGCAAGTTGCTAAGCAACGAAAATGAGATTTTTGCAGACTCCACGTCTGAAAAAATTCAAACCTGGCATATAACCACAAGAATCGTGATGATGCGGTAATTATTCAGGATGAGAAATGCATCAGCTTGTTGCATGAAATTGAAAGATATGATTACGGCAAAGTGACGCGGCTGCTGATGTATAATATTTAATTCAATTGCAAATCATCCCCAGACAAATATGGTTAATGCCATTTTGGTTCAAGATGATTGGATTCTGTTAGTTTCTGACTCACTTCTGAAATCACACTTTTATTTATTTCACAAGTACGTTTCACCACAGCGCTTGATTCTGTATTGGAAAAATGTCAGTCAGAATGACATTTTCAAAATCAGTTTTTCTTCCATGGCTAAATTTTGATATTAAAAAAAAAACATTTTTGACATGTTGTGAAATCCTGTCCATCTTCAAATTTTTTTGCTTCTGGTTGAATCTCGCCTTGCGATTTCAGGTCCACGTGACCAAATGTCATGCAGTATAAACACTTAAAAGGGCAGAGTAGCCCTCCCCTGTTCTGCGGTAAACATACCGAGTTAAGGGAGACCTCTATTGACAATGTTGTTAAACTACCGCTACCTCACCCCATGTAGAGCAACTAGGGTATCCACATATGCATTGTAATCATATATTCTCCAACACTGGGGTAAAAGGGAAAACTGTGGCATTGGAGAATGATCCAGGCGCCGCCAGTGGTGCTGGCTGTCGACAAAAAGTGGCAATACTGTACACTAAGCCAAGAAAACATCTCTTTGGTGCATGATCATAAAAGACGATATGATTATACACAAATGCTAAATGTCATCAATAGAATTACTTGTCTGCCTTAAAATACCATCCCACCAAAATCCTTTCAAACGTGTCTCCAAGCAGGCGTAATGAGACTGAATCCAACTACACTTGGACTTCTATTTTGTTGTAAAATAGCATCGCCGCGGCTGATTTCAGCATAATTTGATTTGTTGCTTGATTGAGTCATTTTTCCCGGTATTTTGAAATGGAGATATTGGGTTGACACCTGCGACGCCCAACTGATTATACATATTGCATTGAAATAAAATCTGAGCAGCAGATCGACTCAGTGGAAAATTGAAATCAAGTTGAGCTTGGTTTGGTTTTAGGCCTAATGTTGGCCAATCAAAATCAAGTTTTCATGTGGGTTGGCCATGCAGAGTAAAAACCACGTTTTGATGTTGTTTTGCCAGTAAAAACCACGTTTTCATGTTGGTTGGCCAAGCAGTCAAGTCAAGTTTTCATGTGCCTTTATTGGTTGGTGTCGTTTTATTGAGGATTCACACTGTTGTTGAGTATTCCTTTCTTGCACCAATTCCACCAAAGTTTCAGACATGATAAAGGTGGATCTGTTTCAAACAGGTAGCAATGTCTTCAAATTGTCATTTAGAATCTTGGATGCTTTGTGAATTTCTGCCGTTTTCGATGGTATTGCCAATTAGCCTCTTTCACATGCCCTTCTCCATCTTGACCTGACATTCCCCTGTCGAGGGGGGGGAGGAGTTGGGGGAATATTGCTTAATTCTTTCATCCACTGTACCTTCCCTTCAGGAGTTACCTGAAGCTTTTGCATTAGTTTGTGGAAAAAATTTCAAGACAATGATGTCAGAGTCTGGTGGTCACTTGCTAATGAAGGGGTTAAATTGGAATTAGACGATTGTTGTTATGGCCGTTGCCGCGAACAAACAAAGAAGGGACTAGGGGGACAGAGTGAAAGGTTTGGGGAAAAAACTTAAAGTTGACATGTACAAATTTATGGTTCCAACAATTGTCAAAAGAACATTACGTCGCTGTATATCATTGGTAGCTATGTTTGTGTTTTATGAATTCTTCATATGTCATATCTAACCAGAAGAGTAACCATACCTGAGTTATGTTAGAGTGCACGGACCCCACAGAAAAAAACTCTTGATCCAATTGCTGTGAGAGTATGAGCTAATTTTTCGGGTCCGCTGACTTGATAAGCTGCACACGCAGAACTGTATACCATATTCAATCAACTGATATGTTTCTGAAGTGCAGGTATAAAATATTCATCCAAACGTCATATCACTATACCATTCATCATGATTACTCTCACCTGAAAAATGAAACACCACCACTATATGTTTGGTCTCTCATTGTGCATTAATGTGCGCAACAATTGGTGATGGGCCTTTCCTTGGTGAGACAGAAAAACTTTCCATTGTCCATCTATTGAAAACCAGGGCCGTTGAAATGCCAAGATGGCTGCCATGGTGGCCATTTTGAAATTCCGATCTGGACAATAACTGGAGAACTGCTGGAGGAATAGATCTGAAATTGCTGTGGTTGGTCTTGTGTGGATAGAGGAAGCCACCTTATGAAAACCAGGGCTGGCGCTCCATCAATATGGCTGCCATAGTGGCCATTTTGAATTGTTGAGGCAGGGATCTCTGCAGAGGTCACCACTTGGCCATTTCCTTTCCCTCACACTGCTATAAAATGGCCCTCGCCTTCAAATGGTATACACGGTTATTCCCTCGAGTCTTCAGGATATGACATTCCTGCTTGATTTAATTACTGCACTCAAGATCAGTGGCATATGTCTCCTGATGTCTTTTGATATTTGATGATTGTAGCAGGAGACGAAGGAAGCGGCTTTGATTTCAAAGAATGCTGCACGTATATGCAAGAGGATTCTGGGGTTGTTCGTCATCTGCCGCAGTGTTGGCCTGCAATATGAGGTGTCCTTGAATATGACAATACTAGTGCATGAAACTGTGCAGCGATAAACTGGCCCAGCAGAAGATGTAACATGCTGATTCCATCGGATGGTACCACTTCCAGCCACAACGTCAACGAAGATGGTAGCGCATTCGTGAATAGGGAATGCCTAACCTGGATCACTTCCCTTTGGAAGATGTAGTGAGGACAAATCCCAAATACCGAAAAAAGGAGTATCATTTACTTCTTTGGCTGGTAGTTTCTAAGGTCAGCTCTCCGTCATGAGGCACGATGTAAGATGGTTGTGACTTGGCTTCCCCAGCATGTGAGACCAAATAAGCAGGTTTAGCTTGGTAAACTGAAGAAGTTCTAGGGTCCTGAGGTTGTATTATTTACTATCAAGGGAGTACCCTTCCTTCCTGTATCAACAAGCAAGATAGTGATACCAGGACTTCTCATATGCAAGACCAAACTCAAGCCAGAGTCTATATTTCTACAGATGCAGCATTATGTTCAATAATATCATTAGGTGAGAACATGGGTTCTTTACTTGTAAGACTCCGTTGATGACTCAGACATGGTGTAAGAGTCAAGGTTCCCTGTATATATTTCTGTAGTATTATCGTGTGACTCACCCGCAATCCACATCCGTGTGTGCCAGAGGCAGATTATGATCAACAACATCGGTGACTTTCTTCAAATTGATCTTCAGATGGCGGTTAGCCCTTCGGCCACGATTGTCCTGAGGGCTTTGGCAGTGAGAGACATAGGGAGAGTCTATCGCCTGTCTTGGGTTTGGAAATCAACAGTGCCATGTATGTTGTCAGGGCTTCGCTAACGCCAGCAAGAAATGACTCTCATCACCCTTCTTCATGTTCTCCACAAATTACATTGTTATCAGTAAGTTGTGGTCAGTCACAAAATGGACATCAAGTATCAATAGTCTCTTTCATCACAAGCTAATTAACGCTGGGCGCTGCGTCTGAATACGGCCATCGCAGACATGAGCACGCAAAGTACATTGCTCTTTACATCTTTGGTCCATCATCTCAGGGTGTTATGTTGCTTCCAATTCCGGCAACATGCCAATGTCTTGTTCCTGGCCGGCTCGCTGATGAGTCCAGCTGATATGATGCTTTCAGACTGATATCGGATATGGTCCATTGATATCAATCTATTGTGCATACTCTACAGGGAAATGGTGTCTGTATTGCTGCTCTGCTGCTGCTCAAATGAAAAAAGCAGAATGTCTGTATTGCTGCTCTGCTGCTGCTCAAATGAAGAAAGCAGAATTTCCAAGAGAAGGAAAAATTGACCTTACATCTTCAGTCCATGATCCCAGTGTTTTGTCTTCCTTAATTCAGGCAACTTGCAATGCGACATTACAGGGAAATTCTGTTTGTATTGCTAGAATTTTGCTGGTTGATCTTAAAGGAAGAGTGACGAAATTCCAACAAAAGGGAACTTCAAATGATGAAAAGCATTGCTGAGGTTCAGTGACCTTATCACTTGATATTTCAATCACTTTGTGGAATGTTGGTGAACGTTTTTGAATCCAATCTTCTGATGGTGTTGATTCTTCCAGGTTTTCTATCTTCAAACATCATTGCTGGCAGATTCTTTCAAAGAAGTTGAGTTTTCTGTTGTTGTCATCATTATGACATCAACCACTCAGCATTCTCAGCTGGCATTGAGAGTCAAATGTTGCTCTTCCTATAATCTCACTGCTCAAATACTGCACAGAGGAACAGTGGCACTCAATCACTGAGTCCTCGCGGCCACTTCTAATTATCCTAATGGCAGTTGGTCAGTACTCTAGGATGTCTGCTTATTTGCCCTAAGATCACTTGAGGCAGGAATGTGTCAAAGTTAAGCATCCACCAAGCGATGAACAATATGCATTAGTCTCACTTTTAGTTATGATGAAATGGACTATCGTTGAGGAGAAACCTAATGGTTTGATGGTTGGATTCAACAAGAATTTGTCATTCAGGCTCTGGGGTGATTTGAATGCTTCCATTGACTGTGGACCGTTCCTTCGTTAATCAGGAATATAGTCCGGAGGCAAATGGAGAGTAATTGCGGTTTGACTTTGGTATGATGGAGAATTAGGTGATTATGGGGGCACCTCTTTGGCGCTGGCAGGAAGTTTAGTTGGGTCCAACTTTGGATTGCACACCCAAAGATCATGATGTGTTCATTTGCTGTTTGATGGTAGTTCCTTGACACCATTCTTCATAACGTTTGCTCTTAGCTGTTTGAGGACGGTTGTACAACAACATTTACAATGCAGTCTGTGTCAATTTCATTTCAGTAACAACATTGGTGAGACGATCTTGATAATCCATGTTGCTTTATCCATGATGTTCACTCATGAATAGATTTCATATCCTTTCATTGTCGCTTTCAAGGTTTAATACATTTTGGTGAAATTCTATTGAATTTTGCTTGCAAAATGTTGAACTCTTTGAATAGATTGGCATAACCATGAACTCATTACTTTGTCTTCTTCTCTTTGTAGGTAAGTTTGTCTTCAATGAATATCTCTTCTCAATATTGACTGCAAATGGTAAGTCATATTATTTTTGGAAACACTGTTCCTGAAGTCAGATCCCTAGAGATATAGAGGAATTCATTTGATTATGCATTACATCCAGCAGATGGAATTCCAAGCCATTAAGAAGAACATCCGTTAAGCTGTACACTATACCAAACCTACATGGTTATGAAAAAAATTTATCGCTAGGGAGAAAAATCTGTCTTCCTTTGAGGCATTGGTAATCGTATCTCCAGAATCACCCATCTGACTGGGTGTCGGATGAGGTCTTCCTGAAAGTCAATTTTTCGTAATTTTTTGCCAATCAGACCAGCTGATAATATTCCAGCTGACAGAGAAGTGGAGATCCCGATTAGTGTGTCAGTTGGCAAAGACAGTGGTTAGGATTTTATAGATGGGCTGAGGTCTTGCTTGAAGATGAAAGCAGAAGGTTGTGTAGAATAAAGCTGGGCACACTTGGACTACACTGCTTTGCCATTGTATAGAATAACATGATGCCTTATTTGGCATCGTCTTGTATATCAGATGTACATTTCCATCGTAGCTCCTTGATTATCTTCGACCATCTTTTTTCAAGCACGTACGTGCCTGTAATACATGACCTCCGCCATTTCGCTTCCAGTCAAAAAACAATTCCACCCCTCATTATCCTCGCTGTGTCTATCAATAGATGTAATTAGGTTGTCATTACGGGGTTGCACATTGTGAAGTCATCTTGTGTAATATTGTCTTCCTGATGATTTACCCTGTGGCTTGATCGTCCTTGGTTGTGACAATGGGTGTTGTTCATTGATTTCACCAAAACCAGGAGGATCCATCTCCAACGTGAAATGTACACTACTGCTACAGCAGTGAGAATCTCTGAAATATTCAGCTGTATTGGTATCATTGATCTACAAAAAGAGCAGAAAAAGTTCTCAAGAGGATGCAAGATGTGTATCAGCTGGTGATAATGCATTTCTTATGAAGGTTGTATGCATTTCTTATGAGGGCTGTAGAACTGTGCTAATGAGCAAGTACCTCTAATGAGAAAATGAATGATACCAATGATTTCAACTTAGATTTGTTGACATCCTGAATGAGTATCTCTTTGGGTTCAGGGAAGCCTCAACACCTGAAGTGAATATGCCTTAAGGTTTGTACGGTGCCTGGAATATCCTTCAAAAAAGGCTGATCCTAACCCTGAAATGTCCTTGAGCAATAAAAATGGAAATGAATGAGATGGACATTGAAAAACTGATTTCCATGCAACAATTTTAAGTGTTGACATTTGTATGATTGGTTTTGCCAGTAATATGGTCCTGAAATATACTCAGGAAATTCTGGGTAAATATCTGCCGGAATGTCCTGGAAAAACTGCCCCTAGGGTGTGCGAACCCTGTACTGATCTCCCGCTACGTGTATACAGCACCTTTCTGTATCACACTGATTAGACTAAATGTTCAACAGAATTAATCTATTAGGCTGTGATTTGTTTCTTTACTCTGGTCATACGGCTTACCAGACCGCCTCCAGTCACCTGACGACCTCACATGAATAATTCCCATTAAAAGCCAAACTAACACCCATCGCCATGCTAAATGAGTCTGGTCATGGTACAGTCGGTTCCCAGGCTAGCTAAATGTATGCTATAAAGCGCTAATGGTTGTGATCAGCATGATAATTGTACCACAAAGGTGCGAAGTAGCATGTCAGATCTGTTATGATCGGTTTATCATCACTTCATCTCATGATGTTTGCTCATTGTTTCACTTGGTGAAAAACTTCTGGTGTTCCTTCGTCTCAGAGGGTTTGGCTAGATGGCTTGATGGTCTCCCTTGTATGATAATGACTTCAGCCATTGAAAGTACAGTCTCTTCTCTGTTGGCAATGGTCGAATGGTGTCATTCATCTGAAAGCTTCTGTTTCGAAAGCTATGCGTACACCGGCAAAAATGCTTGTTGGCTGTGTTGTTGCTAAGTCGTGAACAAACAACTGTGTGGCGGTCTAGGAAAACCCGTCGGAAGTCGCTGAATGATCAACAAGGGCTGTCAGATTGCCTGTGCATTGATCCGCTACTATTTACCTGTTACATAGTTCATTTCAGCTATTGAAACGTGCGGGTTCACCAAGGCCATTAACATTTTCCTCGAACGCAACATCCGACGGGTTTTCCTAGACCCCCTTACAATTTCTCTATTCTGCATGATACTTCAAAAGTCAGTTTCACCATCAAGAACTTTTTGGCTTGCTCATCAATATTAAATGCTCTTCGTGCCTGTTCAGTTGGCATCAGAAAGAAACAGTAACATTACTTGACAGTGCTGCCATCTTTACTTGAAGACCATTCCACTTGTGTGAAGCATCCGAACCTCAGTTCAGTCCATCACCGATAGGTACACTGATAACCCGTTGGCTCTCCGATGGTTACTGCATCTGATGCTGATAAACCTGAGAGTTCCCCTCATCCATTCCTTGCTGCCATCTATACCCGAAGCCATCCCAATTAATTTTCCAATATTTCCTCTGGTGTACAGGAGAGAATTGCAATCATGTTGGAGCCATCTCTTGCTAATGGAAGTGTGGCTATGCGTCTGTGTGCTATGGTCTGCAAGTGCACTCATGATGGTAATGCTATGCTAAGCTGTGGATCCAGATATTGCAAATAAACTAGTGGACTGAAAGTGAACCACGTGCTGTCTGGCCATGAATGGTAATGTTCATGATGTTTGGTGGGTGCAAATCTTTGGATTTCTGGACTCTCTAAAAGCCTATCATGGTCTGTCCATGTTAAATGATATTTTTGTCACTAAGCAGCAAAAATGGGATTAGAGTTCTTCAATTTCCCACAAGTATATTAATAGACGATTCTCGAATTCGCAGATCTGTGCATTTCCACCGTCATCTCAACCAGAACCTGGATCTAAAACCGGCTGACGTGACGCCATCCATGATTCAGCAATGGTTGAGTCTGACGTAACGTCTTCGACGTCACTGTCATGGGGTTGTCTGCAGTACGTCATTCAGTTTCAGTTTGAAGTTGTGGTTGAGATTTTGGCGGAAGTGCACAGGTCTTTGTCGTTTATGTCAATTTGAGAACGGTCTATTAGGCACTACTCTTTCACGTGGCCTCCTTTTCATTCCACCCTGTTTTTTGGTGCCGAGAAGGTCTGTTTGGGTATATGTTAACAAATACTGGTCAATGAGGGGTGAGTGAGGCTGAAATCAAGCAATACAAAGTCTGAGGTTAATAGAGAGCTTTCGCACCCGCACGTTTAGGCATCCGACTACATTTAGTTATACGTAACCGTAACCGGTGAAACGGATAAGATTTAGCAAATATCCGTTTGTGTACACGTCACTAGACCGCAAAATTTGATGACCTAAATGTAGTCGGTTGCCTAAACGTGCGGGTGCGAAAGCTCTCTATTCTGTAAGACTTTGCAGATTGTACACGCTTGGACATGCCAGGACTTTCTTCAATACTGTTGGTCTTTGTCACTGTTGCCAAAATCAGTTTCCTTCAGAGGGAAAGGAGTGGAGGAGTACTTAGAATCTCTGAGCCGCCCCGATGGTACCATGAATGTGGAGGTGGCAGTGATGGGAAACAGTCTTAGGACTGCTGTCAGTAACAACAACCAACACCCAGAGGCTGTAATGCCCTACATAGGAAATCCATTAGTATTTATCAGATTACCAGTGTAGTTGAAATGAGATAGGGTTTGACGATTCCAATGCCTTCATACAATTTTTTGTTTGACCTTAAAAAGGAAGACATTGTCTGCCCCTGTGCTAAGTTATCAACCAAAGAACTTCTGGGAGAGGGGTAGGATACCCATTATCCATGATGATCCAGCAATAGATAGCTGGCTGCATCTTACATTTTGAGAAATTGCTTGTCAAAATATTGGACATTTGAGAGTTGAGAGTTCTGGCATTATGTTTGCCATCCTGTCAGCACAGGGACTCCAAAATGATCGACCTGCCACCATGCCTCAATCGACCTGCCACCATGAGGGAGGTGAAATACCTCAAGAAAATGCCCTGATGCCAGCTTCATCAGACCATTCTACATTCCTCACTTCATTGCATAATTATGACAGCATTTCCTTGGATACATGCATACATGTTGGAATTTGTAAGAGCTTTATGCTTTTGTTGTAAAAGATCCAGCTAGTAAAGTGCTAGACTATAAAGATTACCTCCCCGCCAATAGAAGAAACATATGTTTACAGATTCATTACAAAGCAAGGTGTTTGAATCAACAGGTGTTGAAGAAAGCAATGAAATCACCTGCTGTGTAGTCGAAAATCAAAGATGGATGACCTGATGATGAAGAAGGCTTTGTCTTTTCAGTGTGTCCCTGGCTTCGTAAACCCCGCTCTCAAGCACAAGAATACATGTACCTGTACCACCACATAAAACACAAACAAGCAAGTTACTCAATTCAACTTGTTGCCCATACCAATGCTAAGACTTGCAGTGATGAAAATAGTGTTTAAAGCTGCTGCTGCTTTGTCCTTTGTTATAAATGGAGACTTCTGTTTTTCCAGATACATTTAAATCAAATGAGTTTATTTGTTTCCTATAAGTAAGTTATGTCAATATTTTCTCTGACAAACATTTCATTCGATGGCGCCTCTTTTTGCCAATCAATGCACCCACATTTAACACCTGTGAATCAATTCTAGATTAAGCATGGAACAGTACATCTGCTTGCTATATCCTGGCAATAAAATGTTTTTATAGCAGAAATAGGAAGGTTAAGCGATCATCAAGATTCCAGTGATTGATATGGAAAAATCATTTGTAATGAAGGTTTGTGGATTGGAATGTTTAACATGAAAAAAGGATGCGAATAGATTCTGTAAATTTAGCATCAGGCTTGGTTGAAGGATCTGTTGCCAGGGCCTAGACCTCGACTGCTGGAACAACCAAGGTGACAATCCATGCGACAAATGACGTCATGCATAGATTTGCTTGTTGAAGGAATATGGAATGCACATTGGTATGAGCTAATAGTTGCAAGGTGGAGATTGGACAAGGAATATGGGGTTCAGAAGAACTTGATCCCCTCAAACCCACCCTTGCGTCAGGACGGTCAATATTCTTGTTGTCGTATGAGAAGTTGCAATATGTTCCCAACCAGGCTTTATGATTTTCCCCAACTTAGAAACCTCAAAAAATAGTGCTTGGGCGAGTTGTTTCTTAAATATGTGTCTCTGCAGTCTGTGTGCCCCTGTGCTAAGTCTCCCAAGTACCACAACCATTCCCAGTCTCCACATTGCCGATGAAACAATATTGACAGAGCTCTTTTCAAATCTCTACATAAATGGAAGTTTACCGTCGCAGATGCTATGCTGATATCGTTGCTACTGCTCAAGGCAACGAGCAAAATGATAGAAAAATTCCATTCATCAGAAAACGGCATCATAATATGAGAAAGAAATTGGATTTTCGAATTTATATTTGATTCCAATTCTGTGGTAGATTGTTTTTGCTACAAGAAATCAATGATGTGATATATTTAGTTAGTAAAGGATCGTTGAATCATGAATCGTCAGCAAAGACTGTTGATTGCATGAGCTCGGAATAAAGAAGGAATCGTCCACTTAGAGCATCAGCTAGAAGTGTCCATTTTCGATTGTGTCCCAGCATTGTCTGTATTTTGACTGAAAATATCAATTCATTAGTTGTGTTTATTAATTTAGATCTGCACTTATGTGAAACATTCACTCTCTATGACAACAACTTACTCCCTTCCTGTTGCATTCAAGTTCAACCGCTCTGCCTATGGCAGCAACCATTCCTTTTACATTCAAGCTCAACTGCTCTGCCTACGATGACCATACACCATTCCTATTGTGTTCAAGCTCAACCACTCTGCCTATGACAGCAATTCACTCCATTCCTTTTACATTCAAGCTCAACTGCTCTGCCTTTGATGACCATACACCATTCCTGTTGTGTTCAAGCTAAACCACTCTGCCTTGATGGCTAGTTACACCATTCCTGTTGTGATCAATTTCAAATACTCTGCCTTCAGTCAGTTTTGATTCAGCTGCTCTCTGGATATGACACTGGCATGATTCCTATTCTGGACAATTTCAATGGCCCTGCCTTTCCACCAGTGATTCCTTGCAAAGATCACCATGATGCCCCTTGCCGATGACTGATGCAGTGAGCTAAATCAATTTAGCCCTACCAGCTGCCAGTCATCGTGTTCAATCTTTTATACTCAGACTGTTGGGATGAAGAGGAGCCTTTATGGCACTTTAGGACAGATATAAGTGAATCTAAACAAAGTGAATGGGTAATAGAATTAACCTGACCTTGTGAAGGGAATGTTGCCACTTCTGGGTGATATATGGTGGACGCTCTATGGGAGCTAATATCATTTGATTATCTGTAGCTTGCCTGCTTGGTGGATCATTGGATGAGAGATTGTAAATCATGCAGTAGCTGTTCCCCTTCTTTCATGGTTACTCTCTTCCTGGAGTGTGTGGCTGTGGGACTGGCCTCCTGTTGATGCTGTCAAAGCCCAGTTGCATTCTTTCCTTTGATGCAATGTTATCCTCTGTTCAACACACATTAACACCATCAGTCAACATCCAGTTGCATCCTCTTCTTTGAGGTAATGTTGTCCTTTCTTCAACATCAACACCATGCACTCTTAATGTCCTTCCATTACCAAAGATATTCGTTTGCAGACCTTTCTTTTTCATCCCAATGGGAGAATTTACTGCCGTTTAAAGGCCACCACTAGTAACGGTCCTGGAATGTCACAAAATTTGACATCATAGAGAAGAAACGCATGCCACAACGTCATCCATAATGACATTGAGCAGGTCTATGATCCCTCACTTTAAGGCAGGGGGTTTTGCAGGGGTTTCAGCAGTGGGTTTATCAGGGGTCATTATAAATTCATGCAGGGCCCCTGCAGAAGGAGGCCCCTGCAAGTGCAGGGGTATGTGGAGGGGCCTTTACAGGTGTCATTGCAGGGGGCTTTGCAGGGGATGAAATATGCAAATATACCCCTGCANTGAAATGCAAGAATCATGAATAGAATTAGAATGACTATAAAAACAAAATGCAACTTTACACTTTTACATTACATTTTGCTAGAACTCTGACTCGAGGTAGATCAGTTCCTTTCGCTGTCGTCCTCCTGGGAGCAGCAGCACTATGGCTGTGTCAGCGGCACCAGCCGACCGTTTCAATTGTGGACAGAATCCGAGTTCATTCATCGAAATAACCACTCTCCCGGATAACATCAATATCTGTTCATCATATTCCATTAAGAACTTGCAGTTAACCACCATACCAAACCAAACGCAACACCGAGTGCAATAGTTCCAATTCGGTCTGGCCCGGTTCCGATGAACTGGGCCAATCCGGTACGGGTACCAGGCTTCGATCCAAAGCTTATATAGCCCATGATGCATTTGAACATGGTGAAGCAGAACTAGGCCTACCTGAAAGGCTCTTAGCCTGTGTAACCTAATATGAATATACGCCCAGGCTGGGACAAGTTGTGGGGAAGCTGGCAATGGGCTGAGTTGACCCTCATTGATCTTTTGGAAACTCACCTCCTAACTGAAGAAATAGAACAACGAAATTCTGAGACCCGAACCCTCTCAANTCCTCCTGGGAGCAGCAGCACTATGGCTGTGTCAGCGGCACCAGCTGACCGTTTCAATTGTGGACAGAATCAGAGTTCATTCATCGAAATAACCACTCTCCCGGATAACATAAATATCTGTTCATCACATTCCATTAAGAAGTTGCAGTTAACCACCACACCAAACCAAACGCAACACCGAGTGCAATAGTTCCAGTTCGGTCTGGCCCGGTTCCGATGAACTGGGCCAATCCGGTACGGGTACCAGGCTTCGATCCAAAGCTTATAGCCCATGATGCATTTGAACATGGTGAAGCAGAACTAGGCCTACCTGAAAGGCCTCTTAGCCTGTGTAACCTAATATGAATATAGGCCCAGGCTAGGACAAGTTGTGGGGAAGCTGGCGATGGGCTGAGTTGACCCTCATTGAGCTTTTGGAAACTCACCTCCTAACTGAAGAAATAGAACAACGAAATTCTGAGACCCGAACCCTCTCAAGCAGGCAAGATTGCACCTGATCACCAACATCTCACCATCTGCCTACTTCTTGTGCTCTTTTCATCAACTTGACACCAACAACTGACATTCTCCCCTTCTCAGATGGGTAAGTCCACAGAAGTAAATCAAAATTTGGCATTTTGAAGAATGGTGAAAGTATATGAGAGGCTCCAGCACACAATTTAATATTAAAAGCAGACTGTACAATGACAATAACTGCCATTTTGAAATAGGCATCACAGATGCATGATGGGAGCCAACTGAGAATGAGGCTAAGGCCGAAGGGGTCTTTGCAGGGGTAGGTTTTATTTGTTAACTCATAGAAGGGGTCATAGCAGGGGTACATGCAGTGGTGTGCAAATTTACTAAGTCATGGCAGGGGTGGTTTCAGGGTGAAGGGGTGTTTCCAGGGGTATGATCAGCAGGGGTCTTTGCAGGGCACTGAGTGAATTCATTAAGTTGCAGGGGTGTTTACAGGGTCAGGAGGGGTGTTTGCAGGGTTGCAGGGGTGTTCGCAGCCCGCTACTCAGCAGGGGTCTTTGCAGGGCATGGAATGAATAAATTAAATTGCAGTGGTGTTTGCAGGGGTCAGGAGGGGTGTTTGCAGGGCTGCAGGGGTGTTTGCAGCCCCCTGCTCTATGGTGAGGG
>NMRB01000087.1:449131-461172 GCA_002633025.1 Notospermus geniculatus
TCCTACATCGTGATGGTTCAACGTCCTACATCGTGATGGTTCAACGTCCTATATCGTGATGGTTCAACATCCTACATCGTGATGGTTCAACGTCCTACATCATGATGGTTCAACGTCCTATATCGTGATGGTTCCTGATGGCAAAAGTCTGAATGAGTTTCCACTCTTACCAGTTTGATTAATGTGAGTACGTCTGGATGCTTACATGTATTTTCTTTCGTTTGATTGTTGTGGTTGCTGTGTAACCAGATACCATACCATCCTGACTTATCAGGTCTTTTCCTGTCCTCCCTGTGTAACGACTCGGGGAAGATGAAGAGGGCACGCCTCTGTCTCTGCTGAGAGGATTCTCCTTCGATCGTAACTGGACACAGAGTTCTACCAAATCAGACTTTATTGGGTGGACTAGCTACGTTACATCCATGATTCTCGTTAGTTGTTCTTCATCCCTAACAGTCCAAACTTCGTACTCTGCCTCTTTCTCCTATCTTGGATTCTCACAAATTCTTTCCATGGTCCTCTCTCTATCGTTCTCAATCACCTGCTCTCTCCCAAGCCTAAAACGCAACTCACCGCATTTCTAACAATCTATACCAATTATTAGCCAACACCATAATACCGGTACACAGATATTACGTCATTTTGTTTGTCATCCAGGGTGACAGTGAAACTCTTGCTTGTGGTTACTTCTAAAGTTATTTGTACGAAGTGACGTCAGAACAAAACAAATTATCTTATGGAAATAGCGAAGGCCTATTCCAAGAATCGCCCCTTCTAGGACCATTTGACTTGCTAATGCTAAAACTGGACCCAATAAAAATATCACTGCATCACACCTGGTATGTGATAAACCTTGGAAACAGTGAAACCTTGGAAAGAGTGGGAAAACCTTGGAACGAGTGTACGAAGTGCCATTAGATATTTCACTTTTTAGTCCTAGCCAATAATATTAAGCCTGGTATCCAGATTGGGAATGCTGGTATGCAGTGACGCATGTCAGATGCCAAACTAAATTAGGCCATCCTCGGAAAAAAAATCTATAAGCCACCATCTTTTGAGGTTGACCGCCTCAGCCTCCATGCTGATGCAGACAACACTGGTAGTTAGCAGACGATGGATTTGTCAGTCTGACATTTCTGTTTTCCTTTGCATTTCATCACAGGCCTTTCCGTTTGACGGGCGCGAAAACGCATGCGCTTCGCAAGCAATAGAATTTCTATTGTTTGCGAGGCGCATGCATTTTCACGCCCGTCAAACGGAAAGGCCTGTCATCATGATGAATAAAGCCTCTTGATGCGATTATAATGTCTACAGTAAAAGGGCAATGTTGAATTCTTGTCAAAAGTATGTACCCCAGAGCTTTTCCATCACTGAACAGTGCCAGTGGATTCAGACCTGAACATGAGGCCTTTGCATGGGACGAGGTAAGAAATTGGGTCACTGAAAAAATGGAATCCAGATCAACCAGAGTGGTGTCGTCTGGTATTTTTCATTTTCATTATTTAGGGATGCATTCAAACTGCTAATTTACAAACATGACAGTACGATTAATCTGATTTATTTTAGTGTTTTTAGCAATTTCGCTAGTGTTTCCAAGGTTTTCTGACTGTTTTCAAGGTTTCACTGTTTCCAAGGTTTATCACATAACGTCTTTTCTACGTCTTTCCATACACAGCTCTGACACAATTCGCGCTACTGGCTGAACTGGCTGCCGCAGAAGAAAATGTGGCCAATCAGCGAACGCCATTCTGAGTCACCTTACCCCGTTAACTGGGTATGCCGTAATATTACGTCATCATGCATGTGCACCACAGTGCGTAGGACCAAGATACAGAATAGCACAAAATTGACACACAAAATGATAATAAAGCAAGAAGTCAATCTCCAGAATTCATGAATTTTCGACCACAACCTGGGTCTTTTTCAAGTGGAACTTTACAATCTGAAACTCTAGAAAAGACTGAGCTGAAACCCGAAACAGTGCGTAGGACGTTATAGTACTTTTGCGGGAAGAGGTCACAAATTTCCTGTGGAAAAACCACCCCCACAGAGATATTGCAGAAACCTTAACATTCATTAATTTTTATTAGACGATTGTCAGTCATACTGTTCCAAACATGTCATTCACCTGAGTCATTTCGTTCCATTTCAGGGGTCACTCTACGTACAGAGACTGATGTTCATCCCCCGGACCCAGCGAGAACAGTCAACGTCTACCTACGGATACCAGCGGCTCAATTTACACGTATTCCAAGATCCAAGCAGCAGGAGAGACATAGAAAGGTGTTGGAAACGACAAAGCAATACTTCCGTGGAATGTATGGAAGGAACAATGTTTGAATTGACGAAGCAATACTTCCGTGGAATGTTGAATGTTCTAAATCAAGGGTTTCGACTGCAGTAAGTTGTGTCAAAAATTTGCAAAATTGAGATTTTGATCTTGAGTGACATTTTCTATCTATTTCAGGCCTTTCCGTTTGACGGGCGCAAAAATGCATGCGCCTCGCAAACAATAGAAATTCTATTGTTTGCGAAGTGCATGCGTTTTTGCGCCCATCAGACGGAAAGGCCTGCTATTTACTGGGTGTATGCCAAATTTTTAGCTCTATCAGACAACAAATATGGCCGCCAGGCGTACATCTTGAAAAATACACTTTGGCCCATATCACAAGGATACCAACTAGAATGTTCAAACCACTGGTGTGACTATGTACGGAGATTGAAATATGTATATATAGAGGAATCCCACTGACGTCATCAAGTCATGTGACTGGCCGTCAAAATGACGCAAACTGGCGTCAATAAGGTGCTACACGTGGATTGACGTTCCGCCTGACGCAACGAGACACGACACGAAATAACGTCAGTCGCGTCATATAGTGACGTTCCTTCAGGAAACACGTGGTCAATTTGACGGCCAACGCGGCCTTGATGACGTCACGTGGGAAACCTCTATATATTGGGGTATGTGCGCCTTGGACCTCTGAAACACACCCACCACCTCTGCAATGCATGCCTCAAGCCCCTCTGATATTGGTGTTGTTCTGAAAGCAGAGAGGAAGCCTATTTTAAAAGCAATCCAACATTGGATAAACGACAGAGCTCAGCTCAGCCAAGTGCAAAATGAGATTGAGCATTAATCTAGAGACAAAGCTAAAAATGTTCAAAGGTGGGGAGATTTCTTCTCCCTGGCTACAGGTGCGTCAGTGAGTCTGTGGAGAGGCTTGGGCATTGTCAGAAACTTCCTTCGGGCCGTAGAGTGGATACCTAAGACGGTAGGCAGCCTGGTGAAATCGGCTTGATATAGGAGGAAGCTTGCAATGATGAGTTCAGGTCTTTCAATTATATTTCACGTATTGATGTAACAACTCCTTCTGGGGGTGCATTGAAAATATAATAGAACGGCCTTTCATCATTGGAAGTTTCAGCGAGGTTTGAGTAGGTGAAGTAACTCATTCAGTCATCATTCAAAGCTCCCTCCTGATATACAAGTGTTGCTACACATGTATATCAATCATGACCCCAATGAGGAAACCAGGTGAGGGGTGGAATTGGATAGGGACTGGGACATGGAACTGTGTTAAAAACAATACAGATCCATGTGTATCTATTGATACTCCCAATGCTTCTACCGAGCAGGTCCTAGCACAAGTTGCTTATAGCCGCGGAGTGCACAGAGTGCATGGCGTTGGTAGAGTGTCGTGAAGTTGGCTCCAAACACTTCTCACGTCTACTGGGTTTAGGGCGGACTCACGGATAAGTTTAATGGGATAGCCCCAGCACAATGTTCCAGTGCCTTAGACGAACTGCAGAAGAAATACTTCCTCACATTTGACATGCACAAAATTTGGTCATAATCAAGAGCCATTAGTTGCTCCACCGAGGTCAAATTTTTGGCCTGATTTCTTATGCTCATAATTTAAGTATACTTGTTGTTAGAGGGCGGAGAAAGGGAAAAATCCCCCTCCCCTGCCAAGCTCTTCCTCTCTGATTTTCAAGTTTTTATATGACCGCCTCCCGGAGGTGTAGCAAATTGCCCGCCTTCAATAGAAGGTGTAGCATATTGCCCGCCTCCAGTAGGAGGTAGCGTAATGCCTGCCTCCAATAGGAGGTGTAGCATATTGGTCGTAGGTATTGTGTGGCGTCTGTTTGTCAGTCAGTCTCTCAAGGGGGCATGTTTTGCAACTATGAGGCCAGGTCACAAACTGAAATTTATTACCTTTATAGATTGTTTTCCAACATACCGGTACACAGCAATTACGACGTCATAATTTTTTTTTATGCATGCGTGCATGCTGGTTGATAAAATTATAACATTGTGGACTGTCGAAAACCCAACATGTCCACATGCATTAGAATGACGTCATGACATATCGGTGGCTATTCGTGATGCCGTGATTTTACAAAATCGCGTTTTTTAAAGGGCCTCTAGAGGCAGCTTGCTATCAGGCTACTAACAGTACTGCGACTATACAACAGGTGGCGCTAGTAGCCATGAACTCATGAGTTGTGGATCAAATGTTGACAGTGATGAAATTTTACTTCAAGAATGATTCCCAAGTTGCATCCTCATGCCACCAATTCTGTGTTAGTGATCATATCAATATGCACTAAAGAGCTGCCTCTAGAGGCCCTTTAAGCCCGTGTCCCACTGTCCCGAAATTAGACACCCGATGGCCACACGAATATGGAATTTTGAATTTTGCGTGAAGATGGCCCCGAAGTCAACTTCCAGAATCTTGCAAATTTTCGATCCCAACCGGGGTCTTCTTCAGGCTGGCACTTATCAGTAAGATTTCCAAAAGTTTCCATTAATTCTTATGGCCATCGGGTGTCAACTTCGGCACAGGCATTAGTTAGATACACGTTCTAAACTCCCTCAGATTTTGCTGGGTCTTAGCCTTTCATTTAGGAATGGGCTTCACGTTTTGACATCTGTATGAGGCGCCATGTGGGAATTTAATTGTTTCCCAAAATTATTTGGAAATAATGACATTGTTTCAAACCATGAATGTGTGTATTTTGACTTATTTCATCCAATAAAGTTATAAATAAAACCATGAAATTATTATTCAAACCAGAATTTAAACTGAACATGGTTTCATTCCCATGAAACTTGGACAAATTCATGGTTTTGAAAACATAACTTACTTCCAAACCATGAAGTCCATGCAATTTCATGGTTTGCAAACCATGAAAATGGTTTACAAACCATAAAATCGGCAAAATTATTTGTTTTCAAACCATAACAATGTGAACGCATCATGGATTGTAAACAATGCAAATTGTAAAAATCATGGTTTGCAAACCATGATAATCCGCAAAAGCATGGTTTGGGAAACCATGATTAGTGCAAAACTCATGGTTTGCAAACCATGGAAATAGTCAAATCCATAGTGTGCGTATAATTGTATGCGCAGTGGAACATAGACTGGTCTCTGCCCTCGTTTCGTTCCGTTCCGCTGCACTCGACCAGTCATACAGCGGGCAGAGGATCAGTCCATTGTTCCACTGCGCATACAATTATACGCATACCATGGATTTGACTATTTCCATGGTTTGCAAACCATGAGTTTTGCTGTTAATCATGGGATCGAAAACCATGCTTTTGCGGATTATCATTGTTTGCAAACCATGATTTTTGCAATGTTCATTGTTTACAATCCATGAGGATTTGATATTCATGGTTTGAAAACCAAGATTTTTGCCGATTTTTCGTGATTCGCAAACCATGAATTTGCATGAACTTCATGGTTTGAAATGATTTTGTTATGGTTTGAAAGCAAGGTATGTTTTCAAACCCATGAGTTGTCTACGTTTCATGGAATGAAACCATATGTTTAGTCTAATTGCTGGTTTGAAAAATAATTCCATGCTTTTGATTATACTTTTATTGGATGAAATATGTCAAAATACGTACATTTATGGTTTGAAACAATGATATTATTTCAAATAATTTTGGTAAACAATTAAATTCCCACATGGCACCTCATACATCTGTGACCCTACACCACAAAATCAGTGTAAAGTCGCATGGATTGATGGAACATGAGCCTAAACGTACTGGCATGACACCAGGAGATAAAGATAGAGACAGGATCACTCAGACCTCACAATAGACAGACAACACTGAAATTGACAAATGTAAACGTCCACCACAAAACCAATCATCAGTCACTCTGAGGTTGGCAAGTTGGGACCAATGCATTTGTCAGTTTCAGTATTGTCTGCCTGTCTGTTGTGAAGTCTGAGCGATTCTGTTTCTGTCTTTATCTCCTGGGGTCATGTCGGTGCGTTTAGCCTCACGGTGGTGTAGTGGTTCGGGCCTCCGCCTACCGGTCAGAGGATCCCGGGTTCGAATCCCACTGGGCGTGAGACTTTGGGCAGGTCTCTTTGTCTTACTGGCCTCTCTCCACCCAGGTGTATAAATGGGTACCGGTCGGAAATGCTCAGATTGTATGCGCTGAATGAGCAGCTCATCTGAGTTCTACTGAAAGGTTTCAGGATAGACTGGGGTTAAAGTGTAAAGTCGGATGACACCTCTACCATTGTTGATATCAGACTATAAACCCAAACACGGGTCGTCTCTGGTTTTGTCAAAATGAGGAACCCTCAGAGCATTTTGTCATGACAGGGCGGCCCCGGGAGCTGTGAGCAGTTGTACCGAAGATGCAAAAAAAGAGCAAAATGCCACGTTGCGACCTCAACGCAGTGCAACACCATTTCGCAAAAAAATGTGCAGCAGCTGACAGCGCCTCCCAGTGGGGTAGTTCTGTCGGTTCTTCATTGACATTCGGGACTTCCGAAGGCAACTGCTCGCCAATTTCCATAGACACTCGCATTTCCCCTCGACACAATTCCAAGGCAGCCATCTTGAATGCGCAATGATTTCAACGCGTTTCTGGTTGTTTGGATGCGGTCGCCTCATCACACCCTGCGCATGAACGAAATAGGCCACACAAAAAAACGTTGCATTGTTGATCAATAATTGGCAGATTGGGTGAGATATCGGTAAGTAATACAGGGTTCGTACTCTACCTTGAAATCCTTGAAAACCTGGAATTTTGAGGTATCCCCTTTCCAGGTCTGGAAAACCTTGAAAAATCACAATTTACCCCAGAAGTCCTGGAAAAGTCCTTGAATTTTGCCCATGTGGCCTTCATAGAATCCAAAATTTTCTGGGGGACCTAGACCCCCATTTTCTTTATATCAACACTCAAACTCTTTGAGTCATCAGCCCTTATTCTGCCCCTTCCAAAATATAATAGCAGAGAAAACCCTAGTTGCTTGTCCTGGAATTTCCAGATATTTTGCACTGGAATTCCTTGAAAAGTCCTGGAATTTTAGGGCTGGGGGTAGTGTATGAACCCTGATTAATATGCCTCAAGTTATCCAGCAAATAAGGTTGAACATCTTAAGAGGCCAAAATTCGGCAAAAATAGTCCCACGGTTGGTCACGTGGGTTTGTTGATGAACAATATGGCTGCCTTGGACTTGTGTCCGAGGTGAAATGCGTCGCCCAGTGGATAGATAAGCCGCAGGCCGACCATGCTGACGCAGTCGCAAGGTGAGCGCCAAAGGCGCGAAGCCACGACGGGTGGGCTGGGGCACCCAGAAAATTTTGAATTCTAGATGTGCTTAGAAACGTTTTACGAGCATCTGGAGGCATGGTTTCCTCATCTATTTGCTCATTTTTCGGAGTTATTGACCCATTTTTAGCCCGCTTGGCCGAAGGCCAAAAGGGCTTATGCTGTGCTTAGATGCCTTAGTGGTGGTCTGTCGTGCGTGCATGCGTGCGTGCGTGCGTGAGTGGGTAACATTTTGCCTTGTCTGCACTCTAGCGTCTTCAGTTTTCGAAGGATCGATTTCATATTGCATATGTCTATATATGGCCCCAAGATCTAGGCCAAGTTCGATTTTGGGCGTGCTGCGATTCCTACTTTGGCTACAAGGGGGCGTTGTGTGAAAAAATGAAAAATGGCTATTTTACACTAACGGTTTGAGCTAGGATGCTCAAATTTGAACCCTAGGTACATCTAATCATGTTACATCATATATATAACGGGTTTTTGATTTGACCTAATTTTGATTGGAAAATAGGTCAAATAACGAAAAATGGCCCGATATTTGGGCTTTGCCTTGTCTGCACTCTAGCGTCTTCAGTTTTCGATGGATCGTTTTCATATTGCACGTGTGTATATATGGCCCCAAGATCTAGGCCAAGTTCGATTTTGAGCGTGCTGTGATTCCTACTGTGGCCACTAGGGGGCGTTTTGTGAAAAAATGAAAAATGGCTATTCTACGCTAGTGATTTGAGCTAGGATGCTCAAATTTGAACCATAGGTACATTTAATCATGTTACATTATATATTTAACGGGTTTTTGATTTGACCTAATTTTGATGGGAAAATAGGTCAAATAATGAAAAACAGCCCGATATTTGGGCTTTGCCTTGTCTGCACTCTAGCGTCTTCAGTTTTCAACGGATGATTTTCATATTGCATACGGTGTATGTGTATATATGGCCCCAAGATCTAGGCCAAGTTCGATTTTGGGCGTGCTGCAATTCCCACTATGGCCACTAGGGGGCATTTTGTGAAAAAATGAAAAATGGCTCTTTTACGGTAACGATCTGAGCTAGGATGCTCAAATTTGAACCATAGATACATCTTATTATGTTACATCATATATCTAACGGGTTTTTGATTTAACCTAATTTTGATGGGAAAATAGGTCAAATAACGAAAAATGGGCCAGTATTTTTGCTTTGCCTTTCTGTGCACTCCTAGCGTCTTCAGTTTTCGAAGGAATATTTTCATATTGAATATGTACATATATGGCCTGAAGGTTTAAGTACCATGATTCCCACTTCACCAAGCGGGCACTGTGCCATTGGCACTATTTTTTGTTGATTTTCGAAAAATACTGGGGGCCGCGGCCCCCTCTAAATCCGCGCCTGACAACGAAAGCCAAAGGCTGAGTATCAAACTAAGTTCAAAACGAATGGGGTACCGGCAACACAAAAGGGGTGCTGATGCCTTGTGATTGTTGAACGTCATCAGGCGTCGTTAGTTGAGCTGCTTTTGAAACACGTCCGAAACGAAAATAATTTGTTGGAGATGATCCCTTTGCCGAGGTTGGACTTGAAAATCGCTTCAACTCGTCCCGTCCAGGTTTTCAAGTTTGGTGAGATTGACTATTTGTGTAGATTGCTTGTTTTTTCTCGTGTTTCCACTCGTTGGGATTCATCAGATAGGCCTATCTGTTGGTAGGGAACATTATACTCTTGTACATTGTTGAAGGCCTAACCGGGCTGTTGCCAATAACTCTGTTTTTTAGCGGAACTTACTTATGTAGTGGAGATGGCTGTAGGCGATATGGCGATAAACCGTGGTATTCAGTTGTATGTAATTGACATGAACACTTATTTCATTCCTTTAATAGATTTTATTCACCATTTTGATCATGTCTTAAGGGCTCAGCACACTGGCGACTAAAATGGGGGCGACTACCGATGCGACTATTACGTCGCCTGCCATAATTACCTTTGCTGTCGATCAATGATGTCATCCACGACATCACTAATCTTCCAAAGAAGCATTTGTCGCAAACAAGTCAACAAAAACTAAAAAAACTGAAAAATGTTCAGTCGCTTCTGTGGTCGCAAGGCCGGTCGCTCGAAACAATCGCTAGTGTGCGGAGCCCTTTAGGCTTACAATTCAGTGTTCTCCACACCAGTTAAAAAAACATGGTTGCCACAGGGCATTAAAAAGCATTAAAAGTCATTATCACCATTCTGTGTTTTTTAAAGGCATTAAAAAGGCATTATTTTTACTGCAAAGCAAACAGAGGCATTAAATATGGTCTTAAATTACAGTACAGGTCACAATTGACATCCCTAAATTCGCGTAATTTACTTGTAAGTCACTCGTAACTTATGCAACAACTCACGAGCTATGTTACGCGCAACTTACGAGGTGAGTTACGTGTGAGTTACGTGAATTTCGCTAGCTACGCAGTGATTTACGAGGCGAGGTACGCGATTGTGGCGAGTTACGCAAAACCAAAGCCGTGAGTTACTCGTAAGTTAAACTTACGGGTATTTACGAGAAGCCATTGGGATGTCAATTGTGACCTGTACTGTAGGCCTATAGCCTGGCAGGTGTTGTGTCAAAACAGCATTGCTCAAGTGCACTGTTAGGCCCTAGGCCTAATCACTTTTAGACCAAAGCAATTAGTGATTTCAGCAATGGGTGACAGAGCATTGATTGCACTGCAGGGCAATCATGCCTTCCTGAGCAGGTAGGTTGACTTAGTGCCATTTTTTAGACTGTCTGATATTTATCGCTGCTGAAAATTACATGTAAAACGAATGAATATGAAGCCCGAACAGTGCTCGAAAAGTAGCTGTTTTCATGGCTATAAAGGATTTTGTCAACTTCGCCCTGGAACATTTTGATTTAACATTTGCCATTTGTTTTTCTGGTACGTTCACCCAGGTAAGCACATGGTCCATGGACCATTTCATTTACAAAGCAGTGTTTTTTTTGTCAGATAAGTGTTCTAAACTCACTGATAGCTCTCCAGGGGCCTGTGATATAGCGTAGTGTCACCGTGTATTAACAGACGGCGCTGTGCGCTAATCAAAACAAAGACAACTTGTGCCCGCCGGGCAATATTTTTCGGATGTCTCCCTTTAAAAGTGGCCTGCATCTCTTAAAAAATTTGAAAAACCGAAAATACACACTAATACCTACCGTATGATTTAGACTACTCAATTATGGATCTCAGATACTTAGAAAATGCATCTCTGAGCACCTTCGCCCCTCTTCGACCAAAACATGTGGAGAACACTGAATAATTGGTGTGAATTCTTTCCCAATCAGCCAAGCTGCCATCCACTATGTAGGCCTATTGATTCATGTTTGGTTATTCCTTTCTACCATAAGCCTAGTGTTCTTGTGTATAGGCCTACACACTTAGGGCCGAATTCATAAAGGGTGTTTAAGACTTAGACGCCTAACTTCACTAAATGCTCACTTCCACCACACATTTGATGAAGTTACATGCATCTAAGTCTTGAACGCCCTGTTCAATAACTGCATTTCTTATAAATGGGTTATTCACATGCGCTCATGCGGAACTGTTTTACTCTCAAAATGTATTTTAAAACAGTCCCGCATGAGCACACGCGAATAACCCTTGTCTCCTAAAAAATCGCATTTTCTAAGATCTTTAAGGTGGCGGGGGTGACTAGCCCGGCGTAATTTCCCGCTGAATATGGAAATGATTTGAATGAATTTATTCATGGCCTCAACCGCAGTCGGTCACAATCATAGCCTGTTTCAATATTTGGCAAGTATAGTTCTTATGTTCGGCCCGGGATGGTATTGCGCAATACCTCTTTCCATTAGACCACGCCGCTCGCTGACAATAGCTCTGATGTCGATGATTTTTCAACGGCCTTTATCCGAACGTGACCAACTCCACACGCGTTCTTCATTACCATAACAAAGGGCTCGCGGGGAAAGTTGCCGACTTTCTCACAAATTTTCACGAGCGATTTCTTTTTTGTGCGTGGATCGATGGTCAATCTGATTTCGAATATGATCTGGAAAAAAGTTCTTCTAAGGCCGTTCCAGCTCCGATTTTTGAATTTCAGAGGAAAACGGCAAAAATTATTCAATTTTCTGTTTTGAGCCTTTTCAGGCCACTAATTAGGCAATAGTTAATTAGTTATTTCAATTTTGAAAAATCGGGCCTCGAACGACCTTAGGTCCCGCCATGCTGCATCCATCACTACCAAAAATCCGGTCATTTGGAGCCGGCTGTACCCGTGATCGCCTCTGAAAACTTCATACGGGACTTGCATTGTTCGTGAAAAAAAGTTACATAATCAGTTAATTATTGTGCAGTTTTTCAATTCGGAGATCTGAAACAATACATAAACTCACAAATTCCGTTGACAAACTAAACTTCGGTCGTAACACATTCGTGCGATTAAATTTCAAACGGACCTAAGTTCCACGCGTTTCACTATC
>NMRB01000087.1:471944-490996 GCA_002633025.1 Notospermus geniculatus
CCCGCCAGGACATTTACCCCCCGTAGGACCTGTCATGTTCCTTTGAAGATTTTCTGCTGAAAAACCGCTTAGCCATTAAATAGTAGGCTTATGTAACTTTGTGGCCATTTTTTGAACAGTCTGGGAAATAGTGATTTTCTTGTGGCAAATTTAATGTAGATTCAGAAAAGCATTGTTGCCATTTTTTTTAATCTGCGCTTTTTGGCCGCCATCTTGGATTTCAAGATGACCACCATTCCCTATCTCCCCGGCCTATCTCATAGTCAAGTGGTTATCACATCTGCTCAGCAAGCGGCAGGTCCCGGGTTCATATCCAGTCCGGGCCATATGGGACTTCATTCCTGGCTATTCACATCCGTCGCATGGGACAGTAAGCCGTGGCCGGACGTGGTGCTTTGTACCTTGTGCCTTTAGAAGGGCAAGTAAAAGACCCCATCCAAGTGAGGAACATGATTAGCTTAAAAGATGGCCTCTTCCATATTTACCAGAGCCAATAATGCTGATTCCAGCCTTTCAATGAGGAACCGGACGAACTAACATCACGACGTGGCGCTGCGATCGATGTGACCGAAGTTTCTTTTTTCAACGTGATTTCCAGTCATTTCCATTAACTTCTGGCGTGAAATAAACCCTATTTTTTCGGCAGCGTGACATTAAAATTTAACCATCTTGTCGCAGATGAAAATTTCTGCAATTTCTTTGCTTTTTTCCTTAAAATAAAGAGGTAGGATGGCAACGTCTTTATCTCATTTTTCCTGTAGAAAAATGTACAGCTGATTTTTTCATGATGCAACGTCAACACATAAAACGACGTCAATGACGTCGATCGGTCACATCGATCGCACCGCCGACCTGTCGGGATAAACGGCACGCGGGTTCCTCATTACTTTTGATTCACCACAAACATGGCCTACTTACCTCGTGCCTGTGCCTCCAACAGTGATAAATCCGTCACCCTGCCGTCCGGTCAGTCAATCACAGATTCCCAACATAGGGCCTCATCAAACAACATGTCGACATGGTCGAAGGGGAGTTCCGAGGGTATGTCTGTTCAACCAATAGAGCTTGTGCAGCGGCTCATTATGACGTCACGTTTGACCTGCAGCCCCATGCTGACGTCCCCGACAAAGTGCGCCACATGTAGGTCGCGTCATGGCAGAAGCGTTGACGACAAAGTGCACCACGTGGGTCGCCGACGTCGTATATGATGTCAAATTTGACCATCAAGATGGCGGATTTTTCCGTGATGACGTCATCTGCACAAGCTCTATTGAGACAGCAAGTCACACAGTCTCTGCCATGGGAAGACTGGTCCACTTGGGTCAGACATCAACTTCATGGATTCTGAAAGAAACAAACAGGTTGAAGTAACAGGGAGGGTTAGTCGGTCACGTATCACGACTGTATTTTCAGAGTTACTCGGCGGCTTTTTAATTGACCGCATAGACCACAGCTGATTGGGCCTCCATCGAAATAACTGATCACCCTGTTGTCAATTACTAACCAATGTTCGAGTAATACCGCGTCACTTTCTGAGACTTATATAAGAACCGCCTGTTACACGTTTTGACAAGTCTAATAAAAATAATCAAATATTGCATTTTTATATAAAGAAATAAATAAATAATTATTTTCTGCCCTCCTGTCAGGGGTTTCCAGGGAAAAAATCTGTAAACCAGCCAATGAAACAAATGTAGCCTTATCTCGGTTAATCCATAGTTGGCAAAGTCAGCAACCAAGACCAGGAGACCATGATGAACTAAGCGTAAAAGGATCCCTTCATCACTAGGGAGGTATCGCAAGCACCCGGTTAGGCCCTACGATGACGTTTATCTATTGTATGGGTGTACCCAAACAATAGATATACGTTGTTGCATGGCCTAACCGGGCGCTTGCGAAACCTCACTATTGTCACAGGCCACTTACTCTTTTTGGTGGACAGATGTGACCTGTTCTGGTAGAACCAGGCATATGTTGGGGCCGACTTCTTACAGACGATCTTTCTCCATGTCAAACATGTTTGTAAGTTCATCGTCTTCCAAGCCGTGGGTTGCAGCGGTCAGGGAGGCAAGGACCTCTGGAAGAGACACATGGTGTCTCAGCATCTTCTTCCAGGCGGTGGGTTGCAGCGGTCAGGGAGGCAAGGATCTCTAGAAGAGACAGATGGTGTCTCAGCATCTTCTTTCAGGCGGTGGGTTGCAGCGGTCAGGGAGACAAGGACCACTAGAAGAGACACATGGTGTCTCAGCATNCCAGAGTTATCGGGACCAGACGATAGGCCCATGATAATTCTGTTGATGGTTATGAGTATTGAAGTAAGGGAAGGAGGCAAGAAATGTATTGTTGCCGTTATTACTAAAAGGAAAAACGCTGTATTGTATGAATTGCAAAATAGGCCTACTAGGCCTAGCTGTCGCTGCAGTGCAGCTGTTGCCTGTAATCACAACTCCCTGGCATGCCGTCCAAAGGAACTTTTGTACAGAAGTACAAAGTTTCTTTGTACGCCAGCGAGTTGTGATTACAGACAACCGCTGCTATTTAATCCTCGCAGTAGACGTTGGCTTATCAGTGTGTCATTTTCATGTGTTTATAATTATTTCCACTGGACTGTGTGCCACTTCATGCACTTCTGTTCTGACATGTGTGACCATGCTGATGATCAGGGATTCTAAAGTTCTACCAAATTGTTAAATCATGCCAAACTTGAGAGATTGGCTGAGTTTATTAAAATGACGTCACTGATATTGTACACGTCATAGAAATGTGAGTTCTGTGCATTCTCCAGGGCAAAGAGCGGTGGTATTGGAGAGTGTACACAACTTTCGTGACGTTGCATTTCGTGCGTATCGATTTTTCATCGCTTTTTTTCACAAATATTCCAACTTTTTTTCTCAGAACAACGTCGCCGATCCTATTCTATGAAAATGAACTTTGTTTTGACTGCAAAGAATACACATACAGAAGCTCCCTTTGTTGATTTCTGGGCCTCAATCAGTTCCAATGCCTCCAACATAATCATGCGTTTAGGACTAAGCCACGTGACCTTGTGATCCGCAATAGACCTCGAATGACATATCCCGCCTAGCGGCGGGTCCCGGGATCACTGCGTCAAAACGATGGGAGAGATATGACACGTGATTCTGGAAAAAATTCCCAGAGAACGATAACATTGAGATTTCAAAAACAAGGTTAGGCCTATAAAGATAATGAAATGTCACATCAACAACTCTTTGAATAAAGAACACTTACACTTTTCAAACAGTCATTCTCCACTTGATCTTGGTCACTTCCATCCCACGTGTTATTGTTTATATCCACCTGTTCTGTGGTAGATGGTCACTTCCTCCCACTCATCTGATGATTCACTCTCCTTCTGTTCAATGTCCGACACCAAACTCGCTAGCCCAGTGTTACGGCGTTCCGCGTTTTCGGTTTGCTCCACTTGTACCACTGGCTTCAAACGCCCTCATCACTTCTGCTCGGAATGAGCAGAATGAAGAAAAACTGATCTACAGCCAGTTTCCCACCCTAATAAAATCATAATCGTACTGTCAAGGTTAGAAGTGTACCAAAACACCAAGCACACCACGATTTTTAAACATTTGTTCATTATTTTGTGTTGCACTATTTTGCGGCGGACTACACGTATGGCGGTGATTCGGTTCGGTCGTTCCGGCACAAATAGTTTCTATTTTAGAAGCAACCAAATCGATGGACCAATCAGCTTCGTCGAATTTGATCACATGATTTTGTGAGTGTAAACATAACCACGTGCAACAAGGACGCAGCCATCTTAAATGACGTCATTCCTACGCGAAAAGAAGTACTGGGCACTGACGTTTGAAGGCAGAGTCAGTAAGGTGTAACCGTCTGACCTCTGCGTTGGAGATTGGTCCGACACGTCCACCAACTCATCAGGTTTATTGTCCTCCGAAACATGGACACCAGCTCCCTGGATTATCACTTTCTCCCTAATAATAAGCCCCATGTAATTCACAATTTAAAAATTGCAAATTTCGTATTTACGATTTACAGTTGAGTGTTCTAGACGTTATTCGAAGCAGCAAAGCCACAGCAGTTTGTGCAAATACACACTTAGTAGGAAATTAATTCCCGATGAGAGTAAAAATAGATTCAAGATGGCGGCGCCTGATTCTCACAGATACTTTGCAGGCACGACCAGCTGGCTTCAACTCATATGCCAACGATAATGACGTTGCACCCGTGATTCAATTTCAGCCAAATCCAATGCATTTAAATCATCGTCACGCAAAACCGGGCGCAAAACATATTTGTAAACGAACTGAAACGCTCTATTTACAGGGCTGTCCGGAACCTCTCGATTAGGTTGTTGAGGTGAGCTATGTATATCAGCGTTATAAAGACACATAAATAAACAGGTAAATATGACGGCGTTGCACCGATGTGCATGTCTTGTTATAAACAACGCTTCCTCATTAAAGAAAACAAACACATCTCTATGACTGTATTCCAGCTGCTATTCTTACTAACTTGATCTTGGTCGCTTCCATCCCACGTGTTATTGTTTATATCCACCTGTTCTGTGGTAGATGGTCTCTTCCTCCCACTCATCTGATGATTCACTCTCCTTCTGTTCAATGTCCGACACATCCACCAACTCATCACGTTTATTGTCCTCACAAACATGGACACCAGCTCCCTCAACAGAGTCTGTCTTCTTCTCCAGTGGATTGTCACTTTCTCTCTGCTTTGTCTTCCTTCGCCGTTCTGTCACTTCCCACTCTTCCCACAATGCTCTCCTCTTCTGTTCAATACCCGTTGCCTCCACCAACTCATCAAGTTTGTCGTCTCTACAACCATGACGAGCTCCCGTATCCGAGTCCATTCCCTCCTGACCAAGTGTCACATCCTCGTGTTCCTGGTCAGTTTCTTCCTCAGAGAAGGCAAAGTATCCCAACTTACTGACAGGTCCCAGGAGGCTGGAATAGGTTCCCACAGAGCTTGCCTCTTCCTCTCCTCCACCAACACAAGCAACAGTTTCTGACATTTTCTTTTTATCCACTAACTTTCTCAGCAGTTTCTCTAGTATCTGCATCACTTCGTCCAGGAGACTGGAATAGGTTTCTGTCCTGTTTTTCACGAACAATCCCAAAAAGTCATGGTAGTTACTCAACAGCATCTCTTTCACCTCCATCAGTTCCTCCAGGAGGCTGGAAAAGGTTCCCTCAGAACTTGTCTCTTCCTCTCCTCCACCGGCACAAGCACCAGATTCTGACGTCTTTTTTCTTCAAGAAGTGTCTCAGCTGCCACCTCATTGTGCTCTGAAACATATCCACTTCATTCAGGAGGCTGAGGAAGGTTGCGACAGAGCTTACCTCCTTTCCACTAGCATTATACCAGTTACCGATATACCAGGCAAAAAATTCTGACATCCCCTTTCCCTGCAGCGATCTCACTGCCCGCACCAGCCGATTCACTTCATCCCGGAGGATGGAAAATATTCTTTCAGACCTCGCCTGCTCCTCTTCTCCACCAGCACCAGATTCTGACATCTCCTTTTTGTAGAGTTTATCCACAAACTTTCTCAGCAGCCTCGCCACCCGAAGTGATTTCTTTGGGTCAATCTTCTGTCCAACCAGGACATTCCAATCAGGATTCCAGAACATCGGAAGGTTACCCTCAGCCAGGTAACCTTCCAGGTCCCTGTATATGATGCGTACCATCTCGATCAAACTCATTTTTCTCTTGAGGAAGTCCTCAACGTTGTGTAGGAAGACAGTTTTCAGGTAATAGCTAGTGACATATTTGTCCGTGTTGTAAAGGAAACCATCCTTGTCCTGTATCATTATCCTGGAGACATCAGGGTTGCGTAGACACTTCCCCGCGATGTATGCATCTCTAACCCAGGGTTCTAGACTTCTAATATGCCTCGTCTCAAGATGAGGAAAGGAGATACGGTAGAGTTGTGTACGCAGGACTTCCTGGTTATTTTCTCTCATTGACTTACCAAGTTCACTGTCCTTGTGAGGCGGCTTGGCCACCAGGAAGAAACTATGGCTTCTTAATTCTTCTCTATCCATCATCCACGTCCTCGGAATGAGATATTCTGGCCACTCCTTGCAGTGAATGGCCGGCACCAAGTCAACAGATATCACCAGGGTCTCATCAATGTTGGGGTCACATTTGATCTTTATTTCCGTGCTTGCGTGGCCACCATCTCTCACCTTCCCCACCTCTGAGCAAATCGGTATACATGTATTGACTCTTGTAAATGCTTCTTCTAACTCGGAACAGAATTCATCATGGAATGTTTTACTTCCTTTCATACCTTCAGCATCATATTGTACATATCCATTTCCTTCATGGAGTAAATTGGCACGGTCATAACACATGATGATATAATCATTTTCATCTGGAACCATCACCTTCGTGTGCTCTGCTGAACTACCACATGGGTAGACTCTGATATCATAATAATCATTTTGATGCCTATATTCATCACTTATTACAGTGACCATCCTCTGAATGCCATCATTGATATAGCCTGTAATGTCCCCAGACTTCCCTGCTGGTAAACACCGTACATCACCGATGTTGCGGAACCAGAGTTTCTGTTCATGTTGTTTTTGTTATACCCTGTATGTGTGTTGGTGCTGCCACCTATACTGGTATACCTCATCTATAGTGCGTTGAATAAAAAGGGCGTTGGCCATATTGATTTTTACCCTGACAGTTCGTTTTCGCTTTTATCTGCCGATTTTACTCGTCAAAAGTGATATATCGTTAACATTTGGTGCCGAAACCCGGCTATGGACTAATAGAAGGACGTTATGCGATTATAAATAACGAAATGGACGCATTAATAAGATCCAGAGACAGTTCGAAAGGCTGGGTAACTCGGGAGAAAAATCAACTTCATTCATATGTGCATTCCCGTACTTTACCTACATGTACATATGAAGGACTCAAGGTAAAAATATCCGAATTTGACAAAAGACTTGATGCCTTAGATAAGGCTCAGACTAAGGTAGAGTTGGAAATTGCTGATGACAAACAACTGGAGATTGAGATTGACACTGCCAGTGAATTCCGTGCGAAAGCCATTGAAACGAAAATGGAGGCCATGGCTAAATTGGCTGACTTGAAATCGTCGACGGTGCTTTTGCCCAAGTCCGACAAAGATGGCGGCCATTCTGCTGTGCGGGCGAAGTTGCCGAAGCTAGAGATCGCAAAATTCGACGGCGATATCCTGAAGTGGCAAACATTTTGGGATCAATTTGTTGCAATTGTGCATAGTTCTGATACTGCAGTGATTACTAAGTTCACCTATTTGAAATCTCTGTTGGAGGGTGACGCCCTCGAGTCAGTTAGGGGGCTCACTCTCACGGAGGCCAACTACGCCACTGCTTGTAACTGTTTAAAGGAGAGATTTGGCCGGAAGGAGAGAATCATTTTTGGCCATATTCAAGCGCTGTTGGGTATGCCTGTACCGAACAACCTTAGTGTGCCAAATTTATGGCGGTTTCGGGATGATTTGAATATCCATGTCCGCAGTTTGGAAAATCTTGGAGTTGGTGGTGATACTTATGGTTTGTTCCTAACACCCCTCATTCTGTCAAAATTGCCGAAAGAGGTTCGTATGGAATGGGCAAGGGACGGTGAAGGAAAAGAACGTGATTTGCCATACTTGTTGCAATTTCTCAAGTCCGAAATTGAACGCCGTGAAAGGTGCGATGGCTTCAAGCAGAAGGAATCTACCTCTAAGCATGGAAAAGACACACATTCAAAGGATGCTCTGAATCCGAACTCGAATCCGAATATGCGCCCGAGTACGGTTTCTGCCATGAGCGCTACTGCAACTAGCTATGAACCTTGTGCTTTCTGTGCGAAAAACCATCCGTCAAACAAGTGTTTTCAGGTCACTAGGGCTACATTTGAAGAACGTCGAAACAAATTCAGAGAAATAGGAGTATGTTTCCGTTGTTTAGCCAAAAATCACATAGCGCGAGGTTGTAAGGCTAGATGCAGTAAGTGCTCTGGAAAACACCATGAATTATTGTGTGATCCTAACTTCAAAGCGAAACGTGATTCCAAGGCTAAAAGTGAGTCCAGATCTAAAAGTGATTCCAAGGAAAGTCTGTCTGGTGTAAATGAATCCATTGAAGAGCAGAAAACTGTGACACCTTCCCATTGTGGTGTCACTCATACCGGTGGACAAAGGGTTCACACTGTTCTACAAACTGCGCGGGTTCTTGTCAGTGGTCAGAAATGCGACATTCAGGCCACCATAATGTTTGACACTGGGTCTGATAATACATACATCTCGAGTGATTTAGTGAGAAAGATTAGACCAAAATGGGTCTCTGCTAGAAGTATGTCTTATGCAGCTTTTGGTGAGGGGAAACCCTCCCAAAATTCAGTTCATAATGTTTACCAGGTGGAACTTAGAACTAAGTCAGAAAAGCAAGAGGTGCTTCACGCAGTTGAAGTAAAAACCATATGTGCCCCGATGCATAGGCCTAGAGTTCCAATACAGGTTTTGCAGTCCTTAGGGCACTTGGACCTGGCTGATAGCTATGATGAATCACAGGATATAACCATTGATATACTAGTAGGTCTGGATAGGTATTGGGATTTCATGACTGGTGATACACTCCGTCTATCAGATGCAGGTTTAGTTGTTCAAGATACAGCATTTGGTTGGGTGTTGTCCGGGTTGTGGAAGGAGGACAACGGTTCTGCATCTCTGAACGCGGTTGTTCCTGGTGCCTCATTGGTGTGTCTTTCAGATCTCCCTCCCGCCACGCTAGAGAACTTCTGGGACCTTGAATTAATAGGTATTTCTCCGTCACAGGAGGCACAGTTGGCTGAGGATGGAGTTCTGAGGGATTTCAATGAGAATATCAGGTTCATTGGTGGCAGATATGAAGTAAGATTACCATGGAAACCAGACATGAAACACCAACTACTAGACAACAAAGTACAAGCAGAAATTAGATTGACTAGTTTGAATCGAAAACTTTCCAAAGATCCAGTTTTGCAGAAGGGGTACAATGAAGCCCTATCTACTCTGGAGAATTTGGGCATTATCTCAGAGGTGACTCCAAGTGCCAATGACAGTACTCCAAAGCCGGTTTACTATATGCCTCATCATCCTGTGGTCAAGCACTCTAGTTTAACAACGAAAATAAGACCAGTATTTGACGCCTCCTCTAAGGCTGTCAATCGATTGTCGTTGAATGATTGCCTTGAGTCTGGACCATCACTCTTACCAGACCTGGTCAGTATCTTGATTAGATTTAGGAGGTGGAAAGTGGGTCTAACAGCAGACATCACTAAAGCCTTCCTACAAATTAAGGTACACGAAGATGACCAAGATGTGCATAGGTTCTTGTGGACAGTTGATGGTCGTACAAGAGAAATGAAGTTCCTACGAGTTCCATTTGGGAACACTAGTAGCCCGTTTCTCTTGAATGCAACCATACTTCATCACCTTTCTCAATACCCTGATTCTGTAGCAGTTTGTGAGCTCCGAGACAACTTGTACGTTGACGACTATTTGTCAGGAGCTGATGATCACGAGGCAGGTGTACAACTCTTCTACGAGTCCAACCGGATCATGTCTGAAGCCAACCTCCAATTTGCCTCATGGAATTCAAATGATGAATCAGTGACAGAAATGTTTTTCAAAGAATTTGGAAGCAAACAATTAAACAAGGAATCTGTCAAAATACTAGGTTTGAAATGGTTAAAACAGAGTGATCAATTTGCATTTGGAGGTTTGGATGTTCAGAATGATTTGGTTGTGACTAAGCGAGTAGTACTCAGTTGTCTGGCAAGGTTGTACGATCCACTCGGATTTCTCACCCCGTTCATTACCTTTCTGAAGATTCTACTGCAGGAAATATGGCTGAAGAAAACTGATTGGGATGAGGAAGTTCCACTTGAACTCAGAAACAAATTTCTGAGATGGGTGTCTGGAATCCGTTCTATCCAGGAAATGAGGATTCCGAGGTGTTACATGACAACCAGTCCCTTGTCTTGGTCTTGTATCGAGGACTTGCCGGGCCTAGAACTTAATTGTTTTGGGGACGCGTCCGAAAAGGGCTATGGTGCAGCCGTGTATCTTAGAATTCCCAAGGGTGATGACACCTTTGACGTGTCTCTAGTCATTTCAAGAGCAAGGGTAGCTCCAGTGAAAAGGATTTCTCTCCCCAGGCTTGAACTTCTAGGTTCATTACTTGTTGCTAGATTGATGGTATTTGTTAGAGGTGCTCTCAAAATGCCTGACATAGCCTACAGGTGTTGGACAGACTCCACAGTGGCTTTGGCGTGGATTAAAGGTGACCCTGCTCGATGGAAACAATTTGTTGGAAATAGAGTCAGAGAGATACAGCGGTTGACGAGTACTTCTCTCTGGGCTCACTGCCCGGGGAAGGAAAATCCCGCTGATCTGATGACACGAGGTGTTCTAGCTGATGAACTCATCAGGTCACAGAAGTGGTTGAATGGGCCCAAGTGGTTGTCTGGGACTATCGCAGACACAACTGTTGATGAAGTTGCATCATTCCAAATGGTTGAGCAGTATCTTCAAAATGAAATGAAGCCAGTGCCTGAGGAATCAGTTATGGTTGTGGCTAGCAATTGGTTACCCTTAGAACAGGTTCTCTTGGCTCAGAAGTGGGATAGACTTTCAGATGCTGTTCGCAATGCAGCGTGGGTTTACAGATTTATCCACAACCTGAAAAACAGGGACAGTAGATGCCTTGATCCACAGTTGTCTCGTGAGGAGTTAGCAAATGCGAAAATGCGCATGGTTCAACATGTTCAGGAAACCAATTTTGCCAAAGAGCTGGCTGCTTTGAGGAAAAAGAAATCAGTGCCAGAGTCCTTGCGCCTCTTTGCGTTGACACCCTTTATAGATACTGAGGGATTGTTGAGGGTGGGAGGCCGCCTGGAACAGTCTGGACTCTCCTATGGGGAGAAACACCCCCTGATTATACCGAAGGGTCAATTGGCAATCCTATTGATTAGGGCAGAACATCTCAAATTGAAGCATGCTGGAGTCAATGCAATCATAACTTCACTCAGGGATGAGTATTGGATCATGGATCTGAGGCGGTTAGCAAAGTCAGTCAAAAAGAGTTGTATTGCATGTCAGCGAGTTGATGCCAAGCCATGTAATCAGGTCGCTGCTCCATTGCCTGGCATTAGGGTTCACCAGGCTCCTCCATTTACAGTGACTGGACTTGACTATGCTGGCCCCCTCCTTTGCCTAGATTTACCAGACAGGAAGCTCTATATATTGCTATTTACTTGTGCTGTTATCAGGGCGGTGCGCCTTGAGCTGACTGAATCCCTCAGCGTACCTGACTGCATACTAGCACTGAGACGTTTCTCAGCTAGGCGAGGCCTTCCATCGGTGATATGTTCTGACCATGCTAAAACGTTTGAAAGCACTGAAAAGGAGCTGGTGAAATTCTTCGGAGCCAACTGTCCCAAATGGCAGTACATTGCTCCCCGTTCTCCCTGGTGGGGAGGATGGTGGGAGCGGCTTGTGAGATCAGTGAAAAACGCACTGAGGAAATCACTTGGCTCAAGGTGCATCACCAAGACTGAACTTGTCACCAACCTACAGGAAATAGAAGCGTGCATTAACTCCAGGCCTTTGACCTTTGTGGGGGATGATGTTCTTAGTCCAAAACCATTAACTCCATCACATTTCTTGATTGGTAGAACCGCGGGTTTCCAGTCCAGAATAGTTGATGGTGAGGTTCAGATATCCCAGGAAGATTTAAGTGAACACGAGTTGATCAGACAACGACAGTTGGAATTGTTCTGGGAGATTTGGACTAAGGACTATATCCGCAACTTGCCAACATCAGTGCCCAGATTTAGGCCGAAGGGTAAAGTCGGTGTCGGGTCATTGGTCTTGATCAGAGAAGATGGGATTCCCAGAATGAGATGGCCACTGGGTTTGGTGACGAAGGAGTTCCCTGGGAAAGATGGATTAACTAGGAGTGTGGAGTTGAAAACTTCCAGGGGACCTCTTGTCAGATCAATACAAAGATTGCATGACCTCGAATTGTGTTCACAGCCTAGTGTTCAGGAACAAAGTGTGTTGAATGGGGCGCAGCTGACCACTGATGAGAAACCGCAGAGCCCAGTGTTGACACACAAGGCCACTCGTTGTGGTCGGGTGATTAAACCAAAGCAGCGTTTAGATTTGTGAGATTCATCTCTATTTAGTAGTAACTGTGTGCATATGTAAGTTGAGATTAATATGACTGATGGTTGCTTGATTGATGTGAGGTGAAACAGTTACTCATCATTTGTGGCAGGGCTCACCATTTTTCTGTTGTCAACCTAGTGCAATGATATAGTGGTGCTATAATATAGTGTCATTAAGAGGTGGACCGATAGGCCGTGAATGGAAACTTAATGTAGGTGCCATGTGTTGTAACCGGGTTCAAGGATCGATACTGATACTGATAGATCATGTGTGCGAGTATGTATATGAGTTACAGTTTGAATTCGCTTGGTTTGTTTGGATTCACTTGGTCATTTTTTGGGCTGATGGTCAGTTCCACACAGTGTTGAATTACTTGGATTTACTCGTTACCTTAGTTATTGTGCCATAATTGATTATTTTCTACGTTTTTTATAATAGAGATTGGAAAGTTTATTTTATTGATGTTTGTTTTTTGATTTGGAGTTTATTAACACGTGAACAGTTTCTCGAAATAAGTGAGTTGAGCTGAGTGTTATATTTTTCGGTATTGTAGTGTTGTCATTTGCTTTGCAATCTTTTAGAAAGTCTTAGTACTATCCTGTCACCAGTAATTTGCAGGGTGCATTGGAATATGTTGTAGTCTGTATGAGTAGGCCTATTGAGACATGACTTGAATGGAAATCCAATGTAAGTGTTTAGACCTGCTATTGAGTATGATGTCAGGAATGTAAGGAAGAGACATATTGCTTGGTTTCTGAGTTAAAAATAGAAAATGAGTGCGGTTTCATGAGGTTCCAGAATCTGATGTAACGTACTCTTAGTCTGTGTTTGCTCTCCCAAAAAAGGCTCCAAGAGGTTGAGTTATTTCAGTGTTGATTGATGTTTGTTTGGTGAAGTAGATTCTGTGTACGGTACTCCTATAATGATGTTGATGTATAAAGGTCATTTGTCTGAATTAAAGAGTGCAATTTGGAGTGTTATCAGGCAGACAGTATTGGATACATCCAATAGGTGGGAGTATGTTGCGGAACCAGAGTTTCTGTTCATGTTGTTTTTGTTATACCCTGTATGTGTGTTGGTGCTGCCACCTATACTGGTATACCTCATCTATAGTGCGTTGAATAAAAAGGGCGTTGGCCATATTGATTTTTACCCTGACAGTTCGTTTTCGCTTTTATCTGCCGATTTTACTCGTCAAAAGTGATATATCGTTAACATCTGCCATCCTATTGGTAAGAGTTAACACAGGGTTCCGCAGAATACTGAACTAGATTAATCATGTTTGTGGCGGTTGAATATTCCGCCGGGCCCCGTGTATGCCAAGGGGACACCCCCATAGAAACACATGTTCTCAAGGAGCGTTTTGCGCATGCGTGTGGTGTGCCAGGCCGGCCATGGTCCCCAGCTGTCAGCAGAAATAAACAAGTATTTCCAGTATTCGCATTCGTTATCGTTCGTCTGGACCCCTCATCAGTGAAGGTAATACCCTCCCTTCACAGTGGCACCCGCTTGGGGGCCGACGAGATCAAAATAAGACAGAATTAGAAGTTTAATCCGGCCGGCGCCGAAACCTTGTGTGCCGCCATCTTGAAATTTGTGAAATTCGCCGAAAATAGAGTGTAGAAATCGGCCCTGCAAACTATATAAAACCGAGGCTCGTGGTGTGCAAAGTACATCAATCAGTCATGGAAAGATCGGAGAATAAACGGGATACTCCGGTATAAAGAGTCACGTTGATTCATGCACGCATTTGAGCCTTGAATTATCGAGAGATGCCCATCAGTCAGAGACGCCATCTTGGATTGCTGCCGTGTATGGAGCGCTCGGTCAGACATAATTAATTATCGACCACGTGTGTGTGCACTGAAATTTTGAAGTAGTAGTTCGAATTTGACATCAAAATAGAAAGTGAATCATGGCTGCCAACCAAGCTATAGACCCAGATTGGAACCCTTTTCGGGGGAATCCCCAGAGGACGTGCTTGCATGGTTACAGAGATTTGAGCTGTTCCATCCGCAGCCACCAGAGGATGCTAATGCTGATTGTGAGAGACTGTGCCGTTAGTCGTTTAGTTTAGTAGTTAGTTGCTGCCAGTGAGGACTAGAACCAGTAATGATAGAATGGTGTTGAGAGATGGTTATCCCAGTTTTGTTGGATACTGGATCCGATGTTTCGGTGACCGTGAGGATGTATGGACTTTGGTATATTCGCCTGTGGATTAGGCCATTGAAATAATATGGTGTCTCAGGAGAGCCGTTAGTCGTACGCCGTTTCACGACAGTGCCTATTCAGCTGGTACCGCTCATTTAGCCACGTAATGAAGGTGGTAGAGTGCCTTGACAGTCCATTCGTTGTTCTGGGAGATAGGAGTATGTGTGGACAGTGTTAATATGATCCCTCAACGGAGAACAGTCGTTTCATACATGTAGGACACAGGATTACCGGTACCGTACGGATTTATCGTTTGTTGTGCATTGTGACTAAGCATCTTTTCAAATGTATTTTGTACTGTGAACTGTGTGAATTAGACACATGTTAGATGTTCTACTTTTCATGACATCCTGACTTGAATTAGGGGATTACCCACAATTTCTGAGGATTCCTTCAGGATGCTAAACTCGATGATACCTTCCCAGGAGGATCGATTCAAATTGGATTACTTTTGTGATGCAGATAGCTCCCATATTCTTTAGATTTGTCCCTTGCTATGTTTGTAATTTTGTATGTCTACATGTATGTATGTTTGTAATTGTATGTTTTGGCAGGAAAGTGTCTTGAATTGTGTATTGAAAGACCCAAGGATGGGCCATAGACAACACCAAGATGTGAGGCACATCTTCCCTAAGGGGGGAGGTCTGTGGCGGTTGAATATTCCGCCGGGCCCCGTGTATGCCAAGGGGGACACCCCCATAGAAACACATGTTCTCAAGGAGCGTTTTGCGCATGCGTGTGGTGTGCCAGGCCGGCATTCTGTAGGGGCCATGGTCCCCAGCTGTCAGCAGAAATAAACAAGTATTTCCAGTATTCGCATTCGTTATCGTTCGTCTGGACCCCTCATCAGTGAAGGTAATACCCTCCCTTCACATGTTCATGACCAAACTACACTTAGTGGGATTGTCCATGAGTAGCTGAAAAATTGGATCACCTCTGGGTCGGAGCAGGTTCGACTCCTGATGGAATTGAGTGAATTGAGACCGAATTGAGTGGCTGTGACGATGCTTCGCAGACAAGGCATCATGAGGAAGGAATGGCAACACAAGCAACATTCAAACGCCAAGTTCAAAACCTTGTAGATGTCATCAGTGAAGTTGGTAACCCATTTGCAGTCATCTCAGAGGACCTGCTGACACTCGACTCTGGCGACATTATGAGTGATGAGGTAACGAAGACGGTGCAGACTATAGAATCCCTCGGCAAAGAACAGTGACCAGAATTACTAATATGTCAACAGTGTGCTGAAGGAAGGAACACGATCGATCCATGACCCTATAAAGAACTAGTGCTTTTCAGGACGGGCACAAAGAAAGTAGTAAAGAAATCATCTAGTCAGGCTGCAGTACTGAAACATGATGTAAACTTCTTCTCTAAAATGTACATTGTCCTCCAGTACCGAGATTCTGATATGGATTCATTCTTTGCCCATGAAAATCACCACGAACCAGTCTCGCTTGCAGAGGATGGCAAGCTCTGCACAGGAAAGAAGTTAAAATTTTACTTTTTGCTTTCAGAGCTGTGCACGGCGCCGGCCCTGCCTATCTCCGGCTGCCTCTCAACTTGGCACAAAGAGAAACCCGGGCAAGTTCTGCTCCTAGACTTCAGGCCCGGGTGGCTCGTAAGAGGTCTGCCGGGGATAGATCATTCAGGGTCGGTGCCCCGCAGCTCTGGAATGCATTACCTCTGGCCCTTACAGCCACTGATGAATTATTTGTTCTTTAAGGGCCGTATTCACGGGTCGCACTTTCATTAAAGTCTCACTTTTCTCAATGCTTCAAGCACAGATAAAGTTGAACTTAAGCTGTACTTTAGGCTTAAGTGCGACCCGTGAATACGGCCCTTAGTCTGATTTAAAAACATTTCTTTTTACCTCTTATTTCACTTATCAATTGTCTTACTTATCAATGCTTTACTTTTTATGGTTAATTTCCCCTGTGATAATTGTTTTAAAAGGAATTTTAATATTGTAAAGCGCCACTGACGATTTCAAAGTGGCGCTATATTAAGTAATAAATATTATTATTATTTATTATTATTATTATTATTACTAAAATATACATGTACATCATTGCTCAAATCATCAGTAACACAATCTTTTACAAAAATTTTTTATGTGTGCTGTGTTTGATCCAAGCCAGCTTGAAGGTTCACATGATTTTCTCACTCCAGAACCTTGTTTTACTTCAAGGTCCTTCTCAACCTGACACATGTCGCTGGCAAAGTGAAAGACAATTATTCAGCACACGAAGCGCTTGCTGTTGGTGGGGGAGGCCCCAAGTGAAGGAATTCATTGGGATGGAGGAACCCGGATCCAAACCAAAGCAGATTACCATGATACCCGACAAACATCCTTTACTTGAGAAGCAAGGTGAAGGCAGAATTTGAAGATAAAGTACTGATGGGCATTCTGAAGCATTAGTTAGGCCAGCCTTTTCATACATGTACATGTACCTTGTTTTAAGCGCACTTCGATTTCCAGAGATTTGTAGAGGTGGTCGGCAAAAAAAATTATTTTCTCCATTCACAATAAAAGCATTCTGTATAACAAACAGAGCGGAGGAAGAACTAAAAATAAAATTTTATTTCAAAATAAATATTTATTGCTCTATCTACGACAGACCACGCATAAGACGGTAATTGTGATTGGTTTCCATGGATGCATGGTGTGGTTCCTATTCACGCCACTAGATGCCGCGAGATGATTAGATTTTTTGGGCAGGAAGGACGACGGACGGAATAAAAATAAAAACAAAAATAAAATTTTCTTTTTCTTTTCTATTTTGAGCGATTTTCAACATCAGTGGGTTGCTAAATGGTCAAAAATAGTTTTTTTCTTTATTTTGTTCTTGGAATTTCAGGCATCGGCGGGTTCGCCGAACAAGGTAAAAAATGAAACGGTCCATGGACCATGTGCTCACCCGGGTTGGGCATAAGAGTCTAATGACAGAGGGACGTACATATCAGTTATGAGCAATCTGGGTCAAGTCATTCCCAAGTACACATGTAGGACTTCGATCATTTTTGGGTTATGCCACCTGGCGGCCATATTTGATGTCCAACCGGGCCGGAACTTCACATGGACATAAAGGTCATCTGCAGGGGGCCACATACATGTAGCACATTGGAGCGCTTTGGGTATAGTCGTTCCTGAGTTACAGCACTTTGATCATTTTTGGGTTACGCCACCTGGCAGCCATACTGGATGTCCGATCGGGCCGAAACTTCACATGGACATAAAGGTCATCTGCAGGGGGCCACATAGCACTATTGGAGCGCTTCGGGTCAAGTCGTTCCTGAGTTACAGCACTTTGATGATTTTTGGGTTACACCACCTGGTGGCCATACTGGATATCCGATCAGGCCGAAACTTCACATGCACATAAAGGTCATCTGCAGGGGGCCACATAGCACATTGGAGCGCTTTGGGTTCAGCCATTCCTGTGTATACAGCACTTTGATGATTTTTGGGTTACCCCACCTGGTGGCCACATTTGAAGTCAAATCAGGCCGAAATTTGACGTGCATGTAAAGGTCATCTAGAGGGAGGTAAATATCAAATTTGAGCACTCTGCGTCAAGCCGTTCCCGAGCAATAGCACGTTACTTGATTTTCAGGTTACGCCACCTGGCGGCCATATTGGATATCCAATCCGGCCGAAACTTGGTACATGTATTTTATAAGGTTCCCTCCAATGCATGTTTATGCAAGATATGAAGTCGCTCAGTGAAATAATGACAAACTTTGGCAGGTTCGTTACTTTTGTTGAACTTTGACCTCTGTGACCTTGAAAAGTAGGTCAAATCAAAAACCCGTTACATAAGTGTGATGCCATTCACGGATCCACGCACCGCACACCATGACTGCGTCGCTGGCGGCGTGGCGGGAAAACCGACGGCCGCATGCTATTCTAAATGTGTGCATGCATGCGATGCATAGGCCTAGGCCTAAATTCATCATGCATTGCACATCGCACTCGCAGGTGCAGCAGCATGGCATCAACCATGTTTCACACGGTGGTTGTCAGCTAGGCCTACTGGCCACACTGCCCACAGGGGCTTGGGATTTCGCGTCATACGAGTCTGTGTTTTACGACAGGATGATCACGTCATTAATTCTCCCGCCATTTTTAGTGCCGATGACGGGGTCCTACTAAATAGCGTCAGCAACAAATTTTAGCGTCAGCAACTTAGGCCTAAAAGTTGGCGTCAGCAAGGTTTTATATATTCAGGAAGGCTTTTTGGACACTGAAATAGGCTTAGACTAAAGCTTAAGCGATCATCCAGCAGTAAAATAATGATTTAGAAAAGAAATTTAAGCCATTTCTTCAAAATATTTCTGAGCGAAACAGTGGCGCCATTCGGGACTGCAGCGGCAGCTGTTGGAACTAGAACCAGAACCAGTCTGAAGTAAGGTTTCGTCGGCAATTAAATTTGACCCGAAAAAGCCAAAATAATCATCAATTTCATTAATTTTCTTCAAAGCATTGCAGGTTTACACCATTGCAACAATATTCTGAGACATAGGGCGCCCTGAGGATGTTATAAAACCTTGCTGACGCCAACTTTAATGTTGCTGACGCTTGTTGACGCTAAAATTTGTTGCTGACGCTGTTTAGTAGGACCGC
>NMRB01000087.1:491134-516871 GCA_002633025.1 Notospermus geniculatus
CAATTTCCTCCGCAAGGTGACGCCTCCACGATGTTCTGGCTTACACCTTTGCCCCCAAGCTAAACTATTCCGCAGCGTGGAACTATTAAAGATTGACGTCATATCCAAGATGGCCGCGTCCATGGAACCCTCGACTCGCGTGAAAAAAATCACATTTAAGTGTTTTGTTGTCCTTTCAACGACCAGTTCCACGACATTCGCACTTTTCGTGGACCAAAGTGCACGACAGACGGTAGAAGGTGATAAATAATAGGCTACTTTCCCATAGCCCACAGTGTGTGAACGGCTTCCTTCACGTACATCCTACGTACATCCATGACATCCATTTTGAATTTGACAGAACAAACCCACGTGCTATTGTTTACCAACCACATGTCACTCAAAATCGGAACATTCTGATTGGTTGCTGGCCGGTTTACGCCGCCATGTAGTGCCCTTGCACGGAAAAATAGTGCGCCATTTAGAACGCGATAAATTGCAAAATATATTGGTTCTGATCAAAATTCTTTTCTAAATAGACATGTTTTAAGTTATCAAGTTAATTTGACGAAAATTAAAGTGATTTTAAGCGTTATAAACATGACCTGCGCTAAAGCGCAGGGTGATGAGGGTGCTTGGTGGCAAAGGTGTAAGCCTGGCGTCACCGTGCGGAGGAAATTGGCCCACTGAGGTTACTTTGCAAGACTATGAACTGAGTTTGGGGGAAGTTTGCAACTCCCGCCAAAACAACTGCTGCGTGCCCTGTGCCTGTACATTGACTGTGCATGTGCTACGTGGATTGCTACCACGTGCATTGCTGCTGAATTACTGCTGCCGTGTGACGAACTGTTGCTGTGTTCGGGCTATGGCTGCTGCATTGATTGGCACGGTGGGCCACTACCACGAGTCTGAGGACTTCGATACTTACATTGAGCGGGTCAGGCTGTTTTTCGAAGCAAACAATATCGAGGCAAATAAGCAAGTCTCGTCACTACTGACACTGATTGGACCTAAGCCTTATGGAGTATTACGTTCGCTGCTGGTACCGGATAAGCCGAAGGACAAGGATTTCAAGACGATCTGTGACAAGTTGCGTGAGCATTACTCACCCAAACCACTCGTCATTGTTGAAAGGTTTCGATTTATGAAGAGGGTACAGAAGGAAGGCGAGTCTACCAATGCCTACATCGCTGAACTGAAACGCTTGAGTACATTTTGTGAGTTCGGTGCCTCCCTTGACGAACGGTTACGTGATCAGTTTGTTGTGGGGATAACGCAGGATCAAGTTCAACGTAAATTGCTAACGGTGAAGGAACTTACGTTTACGAAAGCCGTGGAAATAGCTACTTCCATGGAGACGGCTGCTAAGGATGCGAAGGAGCTGACATCAAACCCAGCCCAACAGGTGAAATACGTGGAGGAGAAGGAGTCTCGGAACCCGCCTAGGGGTGAGTCGAAAAGGGGAAGTGAGCAGAAACGATCGGAAAAATGCTATCGTTGCGGTGACCCAGGTCATAAGGCGGATAAATGTTCACACTTGAAAACAAAGTGTAGCTACTGCGGGAAACTAGGACATTTGCGTAGGGTATGTTTGTCAGAGAAAAAGGGCAAGCCGAAGAAAACTCAGGAACAGTCATCAGGATCGAAGTCTAAGCATAGGAAGAAATCGGTGCATCATATGGACTCTGAGCTGCCGGAAACGAACGGGTCGGATTCAGACTCAGAGACTTACGAATTATTCAATATTAAGAGAGTGTCCGCATCAAAGAATGCACCGGCATTCATGGTGGCGATGCAGGTCTGCGGAGCGCGCCTCACCATGGAAGTGGACACTGGTTCGGCGGTCTCAATCGTGAGTGAAACTACATACGAGAAGGAGCTGAAAAGTACTGGTACTGTGTTAAATCGGTCCAAATGCCTGTTGCGTACCTACACGGGGGAACCCCTACCTGTGTTAGGTTCACTCAATGCAGAAGTGGTGTACAATGGGGACACTTTCAAGGACATGTCACTGTTAGTTGTGAAAGGTGACGGCCCGACACTGCTGGGTCGTGACTGGTTGGGAGTGATTAAATTAGACTGGAAGCAGGTATACCGGAATGCGTGCGATAAAGACGGAGTACAAGTTCACAGATTATCAGTGGAGTCCATTCTTGACAAGTACCCAGAAGTTTCGGACGGTAAACTGGGTAAGGTCAAAGGTGTCAAGGGGCAACTGTTAGTTGACCCAAATGCTGAACCACGGTTTTTCAAACCTCGCAACGTGCCGTATGCTATGCGTGATAGAGTCGACGCTGAGTTAGAACGCTTAGAGAAGGAAGAGATCATCGAGCCAGTAAAGTTTTCTGAGTGGGCAGCGCCCATCGTTCCGGTGTTGAAAGCAGATGGTAAAAGCGTTAGGATTTGTGGAGATTTTAAGGTGACGGTGAATCGAGCGGCAAAAGTGGAACGCTATCCAATTCCACGTGTGGAGGATCTGTACGCGAAACTTGCTGGTGGTAAGAAATTCACAAAGCTGGATTTGAAACATGCCTACTTACAAATCGAGTTGGAAGAAGGTTCGAAGAAATACGTGACGATCAATACATCTAAGGGCCTGTTCCGTTACAACAGGTTGCCTTTTGGCGTCTCCTCAGCACCCGCCATCTTTCAGAGGGTAATTGATTCTGTACTCAGTGGATTGCCATTCGTGGTTGCACGGATGGATGATGTCCTACTCACCGGGAGGAACGACCAGGAGCACCTCCAGATTCTGGAGATAGTCATCCGCCGGTTAGCTGAAGCGGGTATCAAGCTCAACATGGACAAATGTGTGTTTATGGCTGATAGTGTCGTGTACTTGGGCTACCGAATTGATGCAGAAGGTGTGCATGCAGTTCATGAGAAAGTGCGCGCAATCGCTCAGGCTCCTACTCCAAAAGATGTGAAGGAGTTACGTAGTTACATAGGCTGCCTGAATTACTACGCGAAATTCATTCCCAATTTGGCAGCTGAGCTGGAGCCATTGTACCAGTTACTTGCAAAGAACACCAGATTTCATTGGGGCCAAGAGCAAGACGCTGCATTTCAGAAATCTAAGGAGTTACTGCAGTCTGCGCCTGTGCTGGTTCATTTTGATCCACAGAAGGACATTGTGTTGTCGTGTGATGCCTCACCTACGGGCATCGGTGCGGTGCTTGCTCATAGATTCGATGACAATTCAGAGCACCCTGTCTGTTTTGCATCGCGCACCTTATCGCGTGCCGAGAGGAATTATTCTCAGTTGGAAAAAGAAGCCCTGAGCATTGTGTGGGCTGTCAAGAAGTTTCATCCTTACTTGTTTGGACACAACTTTGACATTTACAATGATCATAAGCCGTTGGAATCGCTACTCAGTGAGAAGAGGCCGGTACCGCCCTTGGCTTCTGCACGAATTCAACGGTGGGCACTCACCTTGGGAGCCTATCAGTATACACTTCGTTACAAACCTGGTGCAGAAATGGCTGCGGCTGACGCGATGAGCCGGTTGCCATTACCGGATACGGCTGTGGAGGTTCCGATGGCCACGGAAACGGTGTGTCTTTTGGAATTCTTGGATGCATCGCCGATTGATTCTGAATTCATACGACATTGTACAGAGAAGGATCCAGTGCTATCGCGTGTACATCGATATGTGCAATCTGGCTGGCCGCAAATTGTGGAGGATGATGTGTTGCGTCCGTATGCTGCGCGTAGAAATGAGCTGTCAGTAGATGGTGGTTGTGTTCTTTGGGGAACTCGTGTAATTGTCCCCAAGGTTGCACGTGAACGGGTAGTCGACATGGTCCATGAGGCCCATCCGGGAATTGTCCGTATGAAGACGTTTGCGCGTCATTATGTGTGGTGGCCCAGTATGGACCGCGAACTGGAGGACAAAGTGAAACAATGTGTTACATGTCAAATGCATAGAAAGGCACCTGCAAAGGCTCCATTACATCCATGGGAGTATCCGCAAAAGCCATGGTCCCGACTGCATATTGATTATGCAGGGCCATACAAGGGTAAAATGCTATTGATAGTTGTGGATGCTTATACAAAGTGGATTGATGTTCATGTCATGAGCTCTAGTACAGCTGAGCTTACGGTAGAGAAGCTGCGTATTACATTTGCTATGTTTGGACTGCCTGAGATAATTGTGAGTGACAATGGTACAAATTTTGTCAGTGAAGAGTTTCAGACATTCATGAGTAGAAATGGCATTAGGCATATAAAGGTTGCTCCAAAGCACCCGGCGTCTAATGGGTTAGCAGAACGGGCTGTGCAGTCTGTAAAGGATGGTATTAACAAGATGTCATCTGGTAATCTTGAAACCAAGCTTGCACGTTTCTTGTACAGGTACCGGTGTACTCCTCATGCCACTACTGGAAGGACGCCAGCAGAGTTGATGTTTGGGCGTCAGCTGAGAACACATCTTGATTTGTTGCATCCTGATGTGAGTAAACATGTTCAGAGCAAACAGTTTGGTCAAAAGTTGAATCATGATGTCCATGCCAAAGGTCGAGATTTTCAGGTCAAAGACAAGGTGTATGTTACTAACTTTAGTAGTGGTCCTTGCTGGTTGAGTGGTGTTGTAGTCAGAGAGACTGGTCCACTATCTTTTGTTATTGAATTGAGTGATGGTAGAACGGTGAGACGACATGTTGATCACATGCGACATAGGTATGCTTCGGAACAATTTGGCAAAGTGCCTGAATCATCTGCATCAACTCCTTCCTTTGAACTGAGTGAAGCATTTTCTAGTGACAATTTGGCACTGCCACTCAGTGCAGATGCTGTGGCTACTGTACCGGTGTCTGGTACCGTTGTGAGTAAGTCAGGGGTTGTTGGTGAATCTTCCCCAAGGCTGGTTGAAGCAGGTGAGAAGGGTAGGGGAGACCGGGGCTAGTACGCCCCCGGGGCACGTTCGCCCACCCCGTTTTTCTCGATAGTCATTCTCACCCCATGGTATTCCACCACCACATCCTGTCGGGTGATCCATTGCGCACCTTTCAAGCAACTTACTTCGGCAGGACCACGCCTGATAGAAAATTCAGGCAACAAAATCGTTTTTTGCCCATGAAAGTGAAAAATGTGTCCGCGATCAAAGGTGTGTTTGTGGCCTGAAGCCAATGAAATGTGCAGACGTCGATATCCGCAGTAAGTGCTTTGTATATGTGACAATTGATCACAAATGGCCAAATTCCTGAAGATGCTTTGGTTTTGGACACAGGGGGCCAAATATAAAGGATTCATCCAATGGGGCTAGTTCGCCCCCCGACGACGGGGCAAGTTCGCCCATGGAAATTATATGTTAAATTTTAGGTCCACAAGATATTACGTCTGAATGGTCCTTAAAATGTCTGGGACATTATTAGAGACCTTGGTCAACATTCAGACCATGTCAAATACCTCAAATGTAAATTTGTTTTATACTTTTGTGCTTTTTTACACAAATTGATGGGTTTTTTTGCAGCTCAGTCTATATCTTAGCAAATATTGCTCAAAAAGTTTTGTTTTCAATGTTTAATTGTTAAAATGTTTTCATCATGCTTGATAAACGAATGAAAATAAGTCAAAATGACAAAAATCGTTGTTGGGGGTAATTGTCCCCGTTGTGGGCGAACTTGCCCCGGGGGGTAGGCGAACTTGCCCCATGACGGGGCAGGTTCGCCCAGTCTGAATTTTTTTTTTCAACATCAATTAACTCGGGGAAATAGTGCCCCTTCAAATCAAACGCAGGCTTTTTTTGTAGCGAATAACTACAGCTATCACATAGACTCAATTGGAATCAATTTGTTGCACTGTTGGAAGAAATATGAACATTTATCTAAAAAGGGGGCGAACTAGCCCCGGTCTCCCCTACTACCACTACTCAGAGTGATTTGGTTGTGGTTTCGTCACCACCAGTGGCTACAGAGAGTGTTCGTCGTTCAGGTCGAGTGAGAAAGCCACCTGACAAGTTGAATTTGAGGTTGAGTTGTTCTGTAGGGGAAAGCGTTAAGTGAAGTTGGTGAAAACTGGTTGTACAAGTGTTGGCAAAGTATTGGATATGGTTGTTATCTTGACATGAGTTCAAAGATTTTCCATGTTTTGTAAAATTTCAAGACTCAGTATATTCAGAGTTTTTCCAGTTGTTATTTACTGTATCATTCATGTGCATTGCCTGCCAAAAGGTTTGGCCAGTAAGGTAGTTTTGGTTTCTTTGTGTCTAGATGTAGGAATCTAGAGGGGGAGGAGTGTGGTGTATTGCTATATTCTGTAAACTGTCTAGTGAGACTGGTACATGTCTATGCCATGTAACTGTGCAGTGATACCTGCCTACTGAAGCAATGAAGATAAATAAACTTGTTTTGTTCATATGTCTTCTCATTCTGATTAAGTTCGAATCCACAAAGATAGCAGAATGCTATAGCACACGTACGCAAAATAGGCCTAGTTTTTGAGACCCCCCCTCCCCCCTCCCGTGCGTACGTACTAAAAGTATGGTCCCTTTGCCGAACTGAGGTGAGGTTCGTCACGCCGAGTGCCGAAGGCTCGTGCCTTCGGCCCGGGCCTTCGGCACTCGGCGTGGCTCAAGTATGGTATAGCGGGCCAAGTCGTGGGAAGTGCACTGAGTGTGTACATGTGGATTGTGTGTACACGGAATAAGCGGCAATGTATGGAGATGTGTCACTTCCCATGGTTTGGCCCGCTATACCATACTTGACCCAATCGATCCTTTTTGCTCTCCTCAGCGAGGGTGTTAAGACATGACATGCATGAAAAATCGAAATTCGGGTTGACTTCATTTTCGGATGTACACATCTCGTAGACTGGTTTCGTATCATTGGCGTGCTGCTGAAGACGGGAACCAGTCTACACATATTGTTGTTGTTGTCGCACGAGAATCAATTCCGTGTTTGTCTTAGGTCTCACTATCCAGTAGGGAGGAACTGATATGGGCAGTTATATCCGCAAAAAGTAGACGATGCCAAAACAGACGTAGATCACAAAATCACCATTCACAATATTGTGGCAATGTCTCTGAAAAGGCGACTCAAACACCACCCAATACGACTCTTTTAATCATGTCAACGTCTGTGTGTTGTAGGCCAACAACACGAATGAACGTCACGGTGCCGGTAATCCTGGTGGTTTCCAGGCAGGGAAAACCTAAGGGCAAGCAAAAAAATCTTTAGTTTATCGTCCTCCGCTGCGCCAATTTTCAGCACCGTTCAAAAAAATTTGTTATCAGTTTGAATTTTGTGCCGCGCCGCATATCACAGCGCCGCCAAGCGGTAGATCTGTAAACAACAGTTTCCAAAGCGTGCTCTTCATCGCGGCATTTTCAGCGTTTTGTGTCCCGTGTTCAATAGCTGACCTATTCAGTCTTAGAGGGTCAGGGTGGTGTGACAAACATGCTCATGCAGAAGCTGCTTTTGTAATTCCTTTGTACCAAAGGTCAAATTTCAACGGTGCCAGGATTCAAAGGGCCACACGTACGGCACCCCCTTGAGCTTGACTACCACACCAGGGACTGTCGCTGCAAACGGCATCCCTTATTGCTAGAACCTGAGCTACGGAGTCCTCAGGTATGCGCGCACTGGCGATTATAACATGTGTATGACGTACCGGTACCATTGAAAAATGTGAATGTCTCTGAAGGCACACGTCTCCAAATTCTCTAAACGACTCCCAGCTAACATCTAATGTTCAGACAACGTTCAGAGAACGTTGTCGCTAACGTTCTGGAAACGTTGTGAACCAACGTTCAGAGAACGTCAATCTGCACCATCAGATTACGTTCACTGAACGTCATATCATGCCGTTCTCTGAACGTCACCAGAACGTTCTAACAACGTTAACTGAACATCCTTTTATCCTCAGTAGAAAATCAATACGTTACCAAAACGTTTTCTGAACATAAAGCAAACATTCAGACAACGTTCAGCAAACGTTTGGAGGACATTCCCTTTACATGTACACTGAACATGTTCTTAACATTCAGTGAACATTTGCAGCAGCATACAAGCCTACACCACACTTGCCCTAAATTTATCCTGAAATTCCTAGAACATATTCAACCAGGCATTTTGCACACCTTTTATTAAAAGGAAATAGATCCCAGAAAATTGTTTTTGTGTGGCATAAGTTTGGTGCATGCTTCATGGATACAAAGAGAACAAATGCATACTTTAGAATATATATCAATTGTTATATTTCAATATGCCAAACATTCTGTACATGCATCGGCTATAATTGAACTGCAATGTTGCTAAAGTTTCCCATCTGCATCATCTACGGTATATCATTAACGAGTCACTACAAATGAATCATTATGAACAATCTTGGTCAAAACTCAAATAGCAATACAAACTTGCAACGTACCGGTAATGGCAAAATTTCAATTCTGACGTTTGTGACCTTGAAAAAGAAAAGGATGCACAACCATTTAGATGTTCCCACGAACAAATATTTGGTGAGAATCTGACCAAAGGTGTTCAATAAAATTTGTCTATGAAAAAGTTTGACCCTTGTTAAATTTTGACTAGCACCAATGGTTTACTCTGAGATTACGGTACAAACTGGATGGATGGATGCGCTAAGACTATAGTTCATTAAAGAGTCAATATGATTACATGCACTGGATGACTGTCACACACTGTTCAACCTTATTTCGAAAAACAGCATCTATTAACATGATAATCATCATTTATTGGACACTCTTGGTCAAACAGCAGTGAAACTCGCAAAAGAAGAGGATGCACAACCCAAACAATCAGGCATCCTCATATGTTCCCATCCCTATGAGTAAATATTTGGTGAGAATATGACAACAGATTTCTATAAAAATTTGACTGTGGAAAGATTTGGCCTTGAGTTAAGTTTTGACTAGCACCATTCGTTTACTCTGAGATCACAAACTGGATGGATGCAATAAGACTAGTTCATTATGCAGACCAATGACACTATGATTCCATACATTGTATTACTGTCACACTCTGATTAACTTGATTCAGAGATGCTGTTATTTTGCAATGAGACATAACGAACACTCCTGGGGCCGTATGCATAAAACATCTTGGGCCGAATTCACCAAGGGTGATCATCGCGCGATTAAGACTTAGACGCGTGTACGTTCTTCAAAAGCATGGTGGAAGTGTGTGCATTTAGTGAAGTTACACGCGTCTGTGTCTTAATCGCGCGATGATCACCCTTGGTGAATACGGCCCCTTAAGTGTAAAATTTCACTTAAACTATTCCAAACAAAAGATAAGGTAACTTTTACACTTAAGATGTTATATGCATACGGCCCCTGATCAAATAACAATGGAACATGCTACCTAATGGCAAAAGGGACTGTTCATTTTTATCAATTGAGGAATCAGACGAGTTGCTATCCTTGAGAAAATGAAGAAAGATATCATGAAGCTGCAAATTGCAGCGATTATTCTGTACAACACAACAAATAACCCCTGCATTTTTGCAAGTGCATAGCTCTTTCCGTTTTCCCAAGGATCACAACTCGAGACTCTTAAGTGATGAAAATGATTCCCCTCTTGAACTCTCACTTTTGTGAGCTTGAAAAAGGAGGTCATTAACCCAAATAACCGGGTACCATTGGTGAGAATCTGACCAAAGGATTTCAATAAAAATTTGTCTATGAAAAAGTTTGACCCTTGTTAAATTTTGACTAGCACCAATGGTTTACTCTGAGATTGCGGTACAAACTGGATGGATGGATGGGCTAAGACTATAGTTCATTAAAGAGTCAATATGATTACATGCACTGGATATGACTGTCACACACCGTTCAACCTATCTTATTTCGAAAAACAGCATCTATTAATCATCATGGACACTCTTGGTCAAACAGCAGTGAAACTTCCAAAAGAAGAGGATGCACAACCCAAACAATCAGGCATCCTCATTTAGATGTTCCCATCCCCATGAGTAAATATTTGGTGAGAATATGACCAACAGATTTCTATAAAAATTTGACTGTGGAAAGATTTGGCCTTGAGTTAAGTTTTGACTAGCACCATTCGTTTACTCTGAGATCACAAACTGGATGGATGCAATAAGACTAGTTCATTATTACTCTGAGATCACAAACTGGATGGATGCAATAAGACTAGTTCATTATGCAGACCAATGACACTATGATTCCATACATTGTATAACTGTCACACTCTGATTAACTTGATTCAGAGATGTCAGAGATGCTGTTATTTTGCAATGAGACATTACAAACACTCCTGGACAATGGAATATGCTACCTAATGGCAAAAGGGACTGTTCATTTTCATCAATTGAGCAATTCAAGTTGCGATCCTTGAGAAAATGAAGTAAAGATATGAAGCTGCAAATTGCAGCGATTATTCTGTACAACACAAAAAATAATCACTGCGATTTGCAAGCTCTTTCCGTTTTCCCAAGGATCACAACTCGAGACTCCTTAAGTGACATGAGTGATGAAAATGATTCTCCTCTTGAACTCGCACTTTTGTGACCTTGAAAAAGAAAAGGTCACACAACCCAAACAATCGGCTATCCTCATTTAGATGTTCCAATGAGTAAATAATCGGTGAGAATCCGACAAATGGAGTTCAAGTTTGTCTGTGAAGAAGCTTGACCCTGAGTTACACTTTGACTAGCACCAATAGTCAACAAACTGGATGGATGCACTAAGACATGTAAGACTAGTTCATTAAATGATATACTATGATTCCATACTTGGATGACTGTCACACACGACCAACTTGTCTCATTCCAAAAAAACAGCATCCATGATTCATCACAAACACTCTTGGTCAAATGGCAATGTAACATGCAAAAGTTTGAATTCTCAACCTCTATGACAAAGTAACGTAAATAGTCAGTAGGGATGTTGAGATCAGCGACTTATCACGGATCTATACGTATACTGATAGAATTCTATATGACGAGGTCAAATTTGGTACATTTCGGTCCGTTGGACAAACATCCGTGGTAAGTCGCTGATCTCAACCTCCCCAAATATTTGGTGAGAATCCGACCAATGGATGGAGTTCAATAAAAATATGTCGGTGGCAAAGTTTGAAAGCATTACACTTGACACTGACATGCCTGAGTTAAATTTGGAAGAAGTCACAATTAACTGGCACCAATGCTTGACCCTGAGGTTAAAAACTCTACGGATACACTAAGAGTAGTTCATTAAAAAGTCAGTACAAATCCACCGGAAGACTGTTGGCGTTCCACACAGTACACTACAAATCCACTGAAAGACAGTAACACAGATCACCAGAAATCCACTGAAAGACAGTAACACAGATCACCAGAAATCCACTGAAAGACAGTCTCCCACACAGCACTACAAATCGACCGAAAGACTGTTCCACACAGATCACTACAAATCGACTGAAAGATAGTTCCACACAGATCAACTTGTTCTATTAAAACAGCCCCTATGAGTGATCACTGTCCTGTTCCACGGATTCATCCAGGTTGTCTGCAATTAGTCCTGGTGTTTCCCCCTGGTTGTTGTTTGCTGGTCGTTTTCTTCCTTTCGCATGCTTCATCCAATCCCCAATAATTGGACTGATGACAGCATCAGTGACACCGTCACACGATTGGTTTCTTCGGACAGACCCTGAAAAATGTGCGTACACTTTAAATTCATGTCATTTATGTTCAGTGATTTTTACTAATGTCCATGTAATTTACTTGATTACATCACATAAGTCACCTCGCTTACCAAGGCTGGAAATAACTTTTTTCACCCTCGGAGTGAATTTGCTAATCAAATATTGTATTTGTGTAGCAATTTTTGAAATTGGTTAGCAACTTTTTCCATCCAAAAAATGTAGGGGGGGTCGGCGAGCTCTGTGCTGGCATGGGGCTTTCGATTGCACATATTGATCACACCCTCTATTTTGGGCACATTACTTTGGCGACAAATTTTGGCAGGCGACAGTAAGTTACTGTCGCCTGCCTAACTGGAATCTCAAACCATTGTAGAAGTCCCACTAACATTATTTCTATTAAACTAAAACTAAACTAGATGTCATGTCTTTTGTACACGCGCCAGCGATTAGGTCAATGATGGGCAGGAACAAACAAGTGAATGTAACAATTCATTGTTCTACAAAGTTCATTGACTGAATGATCTATTAACTCATACGGTAATTTTATACTCACTGAATAGGACAGACACAATGGCCTTGTAAACAGAGAAGTTCTTCTTTGACTTCCTGCCCTTGAAGCTGTACTCTTCGGCCAGCACATTTGACATCACATGTGGCATCATCTGATACACAGTGGCCCTCAAATCTTTGCCACCAATAGTTGCAAGACGGTTTATCTGTGAAGGAAAAGCAAATAAAAATGTACATGTAGGCAAGTTTTAGTGCGAGTTTAAAACACAAGAACGCAAAGTGAACCCCGTCATCAATCCTTGTGGAGAAATTCCAAACGTTTGCCAGAATCAGACTGAAGAGAATATTGATCCCGATACTATTGTGAAATATTCAGAACACACAGTCACATACCAGAGTCTTACGAGCAGGTGCGGAGGTTTCTAACAATGCATTCAGGGTCTGTAGATGCTCTTCACTTTCCGCTGGCATGGTTAAATCTGATGGAAACTCAAACTCAACAGTTTCATTTCCCTGGGCACGGGATGCAAGGAGAAGTTGGAGTTTCCTGGCATTTTCCAAGGCAATGGTTTTCACCTCCTCAATTGCCTTGAAGACCTTTGCCTGGAATGCATGTTCTGAAGAAGAGAAAAAGGAAAGCCATGAGTTAGATGCATCTTTTGACAACTGGTCACAAAAACATTACAGCCACTACAAAAAAATCAGATTTCATAACTTGCTGTCTGAACATATCCGACAATAAAAATTGAAGGTATATTTCACTTGGGAGATTTCTTACCAGAAAGAGGTGTGTTTCCTGAAGCCACCCGCTTGGCACCTGCACCTGCATTTGAAGGACCAGGCCTGGGTCCTGCAACATGTTGCCCACTCACGGCCGACACCGAGGTCGATAAAGGACGAGGTACATGTACCGGTATTGAATTTGGTGACGAGGTGGCTCTTGGTTGTGCCCCTGGACTATGCCCCATCGAACACGCTTGGCTCTGCTGCCTTGCTACTTTTGCTGGGGCAGGCATGGCAGGTGGCTTCGGGGCCTTTGGCAGACTCTTTGTTGATGTGCCGAGTGAGCACCCACTGCGTCCTGGCATTTCTTCATCCTCGTCGTCACTTTCAATAAGAAAACGACTTGTAGGCCTGTAATGCAAAAAGCTAGGCTAAGCACAAGAATGGTCAATACTAGTAATCACTCTTTCCTTTGGCATGTCGGAGGGAAAATGTACATTTCCCAACATAAAGGCTAATGTCCACTATGATAGTGGACATGCCTTGTTGACATTAGTTTTGTTACCTGCTGGCACTGACACTACTAAGTAGTGTCAGTGCCAGCAGGTAACAAAACTATTAACCATCTGACTGAAAATTTACTTACTTCCTCTTTCTTTTGTTGCGCACTGTTTCACCCGTGTCCGACTCAGGCTCCGTCTGCTCAAGGTTCGACACCTGTTCTGCCAAACGGCACTTCTGGCGCACCTTCAGGTAATCATCTGAAATACCGGTATTTATGTCAATGAAAATCAACTTGAATGGGGGCATGTGCAGTTGAGACTGGTACATGTAGCATAGTCTTCAGTCACAGTCGCCACCATGGCCAGACATTGCGAGATCCCTGACCTAGGTCAGGAATCATTTGTCCTTCCGGGAACGTGTGTAGTGAGTGACGTCATCACAGTGCATCCGAGATAATTATGCGGTGATGTCAGCGAAAACTGAGTCGTGGCCACTGTAAGTGATGCTCTGTTAGTGTTGCCAGGGCGGGGCAACGCAATGGATAGTTGACGGCGAACCAGCAAATTTTATCAAAAATCATCCCAAATTCGGTTAGTATTTCAATGCAAAAATTCCAGCCTTTCTGACCTGCCGATCCACTGTGTACATAATAGGAATTACCAACATTTGCGTGGTGATTAAAACTGTCAATAAGCACAGTGGACATTTGGCTAAACACCCAAAATACACACTTTATTTCAAAACAAACTGCAGTGCATCGCCTGCAGATTTCCATGATTGATCCCTACTGAAAATCAATGGGATTCCTCAGAAGTCCTGTTACAAATCCACACATGGAAATAACAAGTCCAAAGTTCCAAAACTTACCAGTATTATGACTCATGAATCCTGTACTGTAGTAATCAACAGATAAACACTCACCATTTCTGTACAGGACTTTTATGTCGTACTGCACCCAGTCTTCCTTATCCTCCACAACAACTTTATTCTTTGCCATTTTCTCAGCCATATTGTTTGTGTAGTTACGACCAGGCCACCAGCACTTCTTTCCATTATCATGAATCCAAATGGATGCGACTATGTCGACTTCTGTCCTGACAGAAATATTCCCATCACCGATCAGTTCATACATGTGTTGGAACTCAACAACTGAATAGGCCATTTCCTCCTGCATAAAAATTACATTGTTTCGTTATATTCATAGAGTTAATCAAGCTCATATATGCTCCTCATCAGAGCACATGTAGGTGTACTACTAACTAGTAGGGCTTTCAAAAATAGCACTGAATATTATGGTATCGTTATTCTTATTTTACACTGCACTGAACACAAAATTGAATCCAAGGCTTCCAAATCAGAATGCCAAATGGCAATGCAAAAACGACCCGTTACCAAAACGTCCCCCAAAACAGGGGGAGGGACTGCAGTTACATATTGTACATGTACCTGTAGGAATTTCACGGGCTTCGTGAACTTGGGCCTGTGTTAGATAGACCGACTGCTACGGTAGGACATTTGCAATCATAGGATATTTAAGCCCTGAGACATACATGTAGTGATTTACATACGAATTGTGATTTGTCTCTCCAATCAACTAAATTATACATTGTAACGAATTTAGGCCTACATTGTACCATGTAATATTACCGTATTTCAGGCCTTGCCGTTTGACGGGCGCGATTTTGCATGCTCCTCGCAAAAAACAATAAAAATTCTATTGTTTGCGAGGTGCATGCAAAATCGCGCCCGTCAAACGGCAAGGCCTGGTATTTCCTGCACTACCAACCACACTGCCCTAAGACCCGCACCCCCATAGATCATTGCAAAATCCACAGAAGAGCTGCACTGGTGTATTATCCTTATCAAGCCTCATCACATGTATCAGCTTACCAGCCAATGTCAGTGGCAATGACATGTTGGAGCAATCAGTGACAACTCGGGAACTAGAACGAACTAAACAAGAACAAGCCTCAATACATGCAACTCACAAGCCAGTTTCATTTCAGTGACAACTCAGGTACTTGAACGAACGAAACCAGAACAAGCCTCATTTTCAATAAACAAAATGGATTCCCTGGGAATGATCATGTCATTTCACCTAGGCCTAGTTTTGGACCTGTTTTACACCAGAATTTTGTGCAGATTCATAAAAATAGGCCTATGACATGATGCAAGGAACAATTAAGAATGGATTTGTATCTTCCATGAACTTATGCATGGTTATACATGTAGGGCCGATTATACAATGTAGGCCTTAATCCACGTAAGAACCGCACCGTTGTATCACCCGCACTCGTGATTTTTGGACCTTTTCGTTGAAAAAAGCTGCGGGTCTTATGCCGGAAAATACAGTAGTAAAATCAGCAGCAATTACTGCCATACGGGCAGACTTTTTCGTCAACAGACACTTAACAGGAAGTAGGCCTGGGCCTATAATTAGTATAATGTTGAAAAAAAATCAGCCTAGTGTCCTGTCCTATCTTGTGTCTAAAGCCCCCATCATCACCCACTCCGGGGCCCGTATGGCACCTGGCATTGGGACGTTTTGACTCACTGGCTACCAATTCAAGACCCCTCCCTATGGTACGGTGTTGTACAAAAACCAAAAATTACTGACAAAGACATTGTCTCACTGATGTAGAGCATGCAGAAGAGGCATAGCAATGAAGCCTGGTTTCAGTTCTCTTTGAAAAAGGACATATTTACATTCTATTTCATTCGCTCTTACCAGTGCCAATGATCCTACCATATTTGACACCAAATAAATTGACAGATTACTAGAAGGCAAAGGGTAAACGAAGAAATCAAGGTGCTGTCGAAAATATTCAACAACGACATATTTTTCTTCGCCGAAGACCAAGACATTGCGAACGAGACCAATCCTGCCATGAACACTCACACAATTGTTTCCATCAGTAGAGGTAATGCAACCCAAAGTCAAGTATAGTTCCTTGTACTGTTCACAAGCTGAATGACCATCTAAATATACCACGGGACCATCAACATGTTGTTTCTTAATCCGATTGAAACCTGGTAGAGAAGCTTTGGCTTTAACATTTCTCTTCTCTGATAATCTCCTGATGACTTGTTGCAATGCATTATTTGGTTGACGAACCATTCTTTTCAACTGACCAAGAAAATTTTCGAAAGGAAATCCAGAAATATTGTCAAGACAACCATGCAATCGAACTTCATCAGCTAAATGGACGAGACCATGAACGTTGTAAACTACCATTTCCTTGCCATACAAATCACCAAAATGGTCAACAAACTTGACAAGAAGCTCATGTGCAAAGTCACAGTAACTTTCGCAGAGACTATTTGACAACAAAATACGAAGTGCAACAGAAAACAACATGAAGTTCTGGTACACAGCTTCAGGGAGAACACTCTCCAGAACAACTGGACCTGTATATAACAAAAACTGTCTGAACTCCGTGGCTTTCCAGCGTTCAACCTCAAATAGAGAGCGGGGTTTTCTTGCAAATTCCCTAGGCACAGAAGGTCGCAAAACCACAAGAGATTGAGAAATGACATCGATATGCCTGGCACTTAACCTTGTCTTCAATGGACCCTTCTTCCACAACATAATGAGCCTTCTCATGACTCCTAAGCACACTAGGTGCATGTAGTCAAGAGGGAACTGCGAGACCATGCCTATTTCTAGGCCCTGCCAAGGACAAGGTCCAGTGTGGTGTTCATCAAAATCTGTTATGTTGTTGAAGTCTGTGTCTTCCCTCAGAGGAGCATTAGTCTCTGGAAAAGTCATTCGCCTTTCTTGGTAGACACCAGTCTGCTTACATTTGTCACACCCATGATATCCAGAATGACCCTTCGTATTTTTAGCAAATGAACGTGCTGGAGTGTCACAAATAACAGAAGAAACATTGATTTGGTACACAGCACCATCAAATGGAAGCCCATGATCCTGCAAATGTCTCATTTCTGTAATAAAAGGACCCAGGTACACAGCAATATCTTTGGGCTTACTTTCACCATAATACAAACCAATGACAAAAGGATCTTTTTTTGGCATCTCCTTGATGCAACCCAGGATAGGCCAGAACTGACCAAGTGAACTTTTAAATAGTGGAAGGCCATCAATATTTATTTGCAGTGACAAGGCGACTGCAGGATTACCTTGATAAGAATAAAACCGTAATTTTTCAATGACAGACTCTTCAATGCCAAAATGGTAGTAGGATCCACCAGGAATTGCGGAGATATGAAGCATGTACCCTGTGTCAGTGTTAAGAACGGTTCTTGGGTCTTTGGGAAGATTTTGGTGGCCGTGTTGCTGAAGAATACTGAGAAGTTGGGCAAATGCTGTTTGCTTTATTTGGAAACTGGTAGCCCAAATGGCCAAATCAGCTTCTAAACCTGCACTGTACGCATCACTCCTCTCCAAATCCGAGTCAGACATGTCAGATGAATCAGCTACATGTAGGTTTTCACCCTCAGACAAAGAGAAAGGGTCATTTTCATCACCACTAAGGCCTGCGTCCACACCGGCATCAGCCATGTGAGCCAATGTATCATCATTTTGATTCATATCAGAAGTAGAAGAATCATCAAATTCAGTGTCGCCATCTTCGAATAGGCCTACATTCTCAATGTTGTTGGAGTCATCACAGGGACTGACATTGACAGACGTGACAGAATTTTCAACGAATTCACAAGATTCAATTTCAATAGCATTCAAACTTTCCCCTGCCGGTTCATTGTACGATTCATGTTCATCATCTACACAATCAACACTCTCAAATTTCCTCTTGACTGCAAGACGATTATGCCTCCAACGTGTCCACCTTGAAACAGACTGAATATTTTCTGCCATTTTGTCATGCGACACTTTTGTTAAATGTAGGCATGCAACAACTATCCTCATNCAGTCTACGGCCCTCAAGAAATTGGCCTCAAAACCTCGGTCAAAGTCACTTTTATCGAAAGTGACTACATATTTTCAACACTTCATATCATAATCTTACAATAAATCGTAGAAGTTTGAAGAATATGTTGATATTCTTTCGGTGGAGATCGAGTGAAGTTGATCAGCGAAATCCGCGCTGAACTTCGCGCGATCGATCCTCGAGAAGTGCCCACAAAAACACGATCAAAGTCACCCAAATTAAAAAATAAATAGCATTTTCGCCCTGTCTATATAAAGTTATGATACAGGACTGTAATATAACCAAATTTCATTGAAATATATTTAAAAATAAAGGAATGCGCACCATTTGAAAAAGTTCAGCAGAATAAATCAGCAAGTTCAGCAGGAAATCAGCAGGAAATCAGCAGTTTACACTCAGCCCACACACGAGGCTCGTCGACGTCGTTCATTCTCGAACAAAGGCCGAACGTTTCGTGTTGAAAAACACCCAAAATACAACGCAGTGCCGGCAAATCGACCGTATCTACCATACAATTCAGTACTTAAAAAGCCTTATTACGCTTGATCAACTTACAAAATAACGAAATATATAATCCTTAGAGGGGAAATTTGCAGAAAATTGGAACACAACACTGTCTCGAACAAAGGAATCATATGGCGCGATTGTGATTCTGCACTCGGCGTGAACGCTTCACCGTTCGGCAAAGTTCGGAAAACCGATCGGACAATTTCGCGCTTTCGGGAGATTCCACCGCATAATGACCAGAGTTATTTAATTTAATGTAATTTTCATACTTTTTGGACACTGACAGACACATTTCACGAATGTCTTCTTTATATATCTTGCTTGAAAATAGTAATACTGAAGATGAAACGAGTGAAATTATGCCAGAACACAACACCCCCTATTAAAGTTCTAGAAACGTTCAGTGAACGTGAGACTAACGTCCACGCGACTTCTACTTTCGCAAAGCGTCGCCGCAATTTTATGCTGGAATTTAGAGGAAAATAAATCATAAATATTCAAGGACTTTTATTCATCAATTTATTCACAAAAAAATGCAGATCCGTACAACATTCAATATAGCTAGCCTATTTTCAAAACGTCTACCTTAACGTTCAGATAACGTTCACTGAACGTTATGTCCTAATTACTGGAGAAAATTCAAATTTTTCATCATCATCATGAAAATAACCTACCCTGGTCAAACATAACCCTGCGACAATGTTTTTTTGGAATTGAGGGCAAGAAAATCATTTACTAGAATTAGGGATGACAACGTTCACTGAACGTTGACTGAACGTCCACTCCGAACGTTGGACGTTCGACCTAGAGCAGACGTTCGCTGAACGTAATCCGCACATTTGAATGCTAGCTGGGCTCGTGCGCACCCAACGTCTCATCCAACTCCAAATCACAGCTAAACGTCTGTTTTGTTAAAGAACACAATCTCTGTTTTCTAAAAGCACGTCTCTGATTTTGTGATGTACGCTTCCATTTTAGAAGCAACCAAATCGATGCACCAATCAGGTTTGTCGAATTTGATCACATGATTGTATGAGGGTAAACATAACCACGTGCTGCCTGGAGGCAGCCATCTTAAATGACGTCATTCCTACGCGAAAAGAAGCAGGCCTACGGGGCACTGACGTTTGAAGGCAGAGTCACTAAAGCATGGCGCACACGAACAATTTTTCGAGTGATTTTCTGGGCGACCGGCCTTGTGACCACAGCAGTGACTGAATCTACTTTTAGTTTTTTTTCGTTTTTGTTGACTCGTTTGCGACAAATGCTTCATTGGAAGATCAGTGATGTCGCGGATGACGTCACTGATCGACCTCAAAGGTAATTATCGCATGCGACGTAGTAGTCGCATTTGTAGTCGCCCCCATTTTAGTCGCCCGTGTGCGCCAGGCTTAAGGTGAAACTGTGTGACCTCTGCATAGGAGATTGGGTTACAACGCCGGTAAGGAGAACATGATGGCACACAATGGAAATCTATTGTTTGATGCGGCTTTCTGTCAATTGACAAATCACCTTTCTGCCTTGACACGTAATTTCCAACGGAAACCATTGAAAATGCTCATTTCCATGGTAACCACTCCCAAATCACATCGGTACTAGGCTGAATTTGATAAACGCTATAGCACATATGAAACAAAAAATTCTGAGTTTATTGCAACATCAAAAGATATATTTATTGGAAAAGAAAACATGTGTAATATGACCCGGGTAATATGAAAAATTACAGGACAGTCTTCGTGGATTTGGATTATCAAAACTCATAAAAAAATATAGAGACAGTACACTTTGATTAATATTTTTTCAAAATGCTATAAAATCACTTCCCGATGCAGCTACATGCTGCCTTATCCAAAAGCACCAATTGTAAAGTCCCTGATTGCGCAAAAACGTAAAGGAATAATTACTCTGTGTCGACGCTCCCCAGACGGATACACTACAAGTGCACCAAATGACTCTAGTCGGACACAACCCAGGCAACACATACGGGGCCCAGATGAGTGATGTCCCATATGAGCCCCACAGGATTCTGCACCCAAGAATCATATAGGCCGTATGGGTCCCATATTTTTGCCCAGATACATGTGAGGCCCATATGGCTGGGAATTCCCCAGATGGGTTCGTATGTATCTGGGCAACAAAATGTGACCCATTGGTGCATGCCCACAGGGGCCCATATCTTCAATTATATGGGGCCCATGTGTGGCCCGCATGGGCTTGCTCATAGGGAACCGATCGAAAGGCAGACCACTGGAATACGGATTGTGGTTAGAGTGAGATAACTGGTTACGTGTTAGGCCGTAGTGAATCAGATGACTGGGGTTGATAATAACCATTGCCTTTTTACACTGGTTTCATTATATGTATCCAAAAAACAGCACAAAAACGACACACAGTATACAATAAATCGGAAACTCGTCTCCGAATATTTCGCAAATTTTCGACTCCAATCGGCGTCTTCCTCAGGTACTGGCGCTATGTAGAAGAGATCCCAGAGGTGAATGAGGGAGGTGAATTTCACCTCTGGGATCTCTTCAACATAGCGCCTGAGGAAGACCCCCGATTGGGGTCGAAAATTTGCGAAATACATGTATTCGGAGACGACTTTCCGATTTATTGTATTATTGGTTTCATTATATGGGCGACACGAAAATAAAATTTTGAAGTCAAAATTGCGTGTTCCATTTACTCACTTCCGCATTCCAATGGTCCGCCTACGGTGTGTTAGAATTACGGGAATATGAAGAAGATAGATCATACGTCTAAAATATTATAAACTTAAAGGAGCACGGTATTGCCACTTTTTCTCGACAGCCGGCGCCACTGCGCCACTCCAACCCAAGGACTAGCTACGTTGTCGGCGAATTGACCCGATTTACTGCATACATTTTGTAATGCATTTGTATAGTTCGTCTTACTGCCGCTAGGTGGCTCCCTCTATACGTCGGCAGTCAAATAATGCATTTGAGATCCAATACCGTGCTCTTTAACAAGTTGCAAAGTAGCAGTATGTGCACTGGTACTTATAATACCATTACCAGAATGGTCTACCCAACAGCTATAATCTGAACATTAACAGCTATCAAAATATAAACTATAGGTGGTAAGCTATAGACCGTTCTCAAATTGACGTCAATGAGAAAGATCTGCGCACTTCTGTCGAAATCTCAATCACAACCTCGGTCTGAAACTGAATGACATGACGCAGACAACCCCACGACAGTGACGTCAAAGACGTTGTGTCAGACTTGACCATTGCTGATTCATGATGGCGTCACGTCAGCCGGTTTCAGATCGAGGTTATGGTTGTGATTTCGGCGGAAGTGTGCAGATCTTGAATTTGAGAATGGTCTGTATGTTAACACAGAATCTGGAATGGCAAGTGAGCAAGTAACTTCAAAGCAGATTATCAATAGAGAGGATGCGCAGCTTTCCGACTCCGACTCCGGCTAGGAGAATGAATTGCAGTCCGCTATGGACATCCTTGATAAAAACAGTGTGATAGAAGTTTTCAATTCGTCAAACACCACAAATTTAAGGCAGAAAAATTTGGCCTTATAAATCGGAAGTGCGGATAAATAATGAATATTGAAGTCGTAATCCTAGTCGTTACAACTTGAAACACGACTATAATATTTGCGATTTACATGCACTTCCGATTACGAGTGAAAATTATTCTGCCACAAAGTTACAGCATTTTACGATTTGCAAACGTCTATCAAATCGTTTTTATCAAGGATGTCCACAGCGGACTGCAATTCATTCTAGTAGCTGAAGCGGAGCCGGAACTGCGCAACCTCTCTAATATTGAGGTTGAACCAACCTCTTCACTCGGTTTCTTCAAAGAAAATTACAAAAGCATCAGTTCAGAAGAACTCCGGTATCTATTGGTTTTTTTCTGGGTACTGGTACTGGTACTATATCTTCAGCAGATCACATGATTTCCAACAACATTACAGGCTCGTGTCAAGTATTTCTCCGTCACTGGTAGCGCCATCTGGTTTGAGGATGAAGAACTGTTTCAGCGGTGTAAAGAGATGGCGGATGACGCCGATGCTCCAGGACTTTCCAATCAGCTTCTGTCGCTTCCCTGGACCCAGATATCCGATGTCAGTATAATGAGACGGGAAACCAAACAACCTAAAATTTTGAAGGAAGTTATTGCAAAGTTACTCATTAAAGGTGCTCTAGTTCGAATTGTAAACATTACGGTTTGTTTATTTACATGGTTGATTATAATAGTTATTTTTCCTCGGACAGGTGGCAGCACCGTGTATACCAAAACATTAATGTTATCTATTTTTATATCTATCTTGATAAATATTCTTGTAACTGAAATATATTTATGATTTTACGCTCAAAAACAAACAAAAAGTTGTGAAAGGCGAGATTTAATTAGATTTTATCTGATTTGTTAGTACCAGAAGTTGACAATAGGTGGCACACCGTAATGTTTACAATTCGAACTAGCGCACCTTTAAGGGTGGCGCACACTGGCAATTTTTCGAGCGATTTTCTGGGCAACCAGCCTTGCAACCACAGAAGCGACTGAACATATTTTCAGGTTTTTTTTAGTTTTTGTTGACTCGTTTGCGACAAATGCTTCCTTGGAAGATCAGTGATGTCGTGGATGACATCACTGATCGACCTCAAAGGTAATTATCGCAGGCGACGTAGTAGTCGCATCGGTAGTCGCCCCCATTTTAGTCGCACGTGTGCGCCACCCGTTAGAAGTGATGTAAATTTCTCTAAGGAAAACTACACAACCTGCACCGTGAGTGCAAGTTATGCAGGTGTGATCCGCCGACTTTTAATGACACGTTTACGATCAGTCTGCGGTTAGTTCACGACGGTTTGTGGCGAGTTAACGATGGAAAATCATAGCCGTGGATCAGCTGAAATTTACATTCACGATTCATTCATGACTACATGTAGTTTGGGACTCGTTGACAACTGATTTCTATTGGCGACTAGTTTGTGACGAGATCAAACATGTTTGATTTGGTTGCAAACTCTTCGTAAAGTAGGCTCTGTTGCAGGCGATTTGGCCAATCAGGGCTGGGTTGCACAAAACTCATGTTAGCGCGAACTTGGTGTTAGCACTAATTTTATGTTAAATGACATAAAGACAAGGGATTTTTACGTCATCTAACATAAAGTTAGTGCTAACACCAAGTTAGCACTATCGTGAGTTTTGTGCAACCTGCCCCAGACCTCATAAACTACCGACGATGCTGAAATGGGGTAGAGCATTTATCTCGTGCAGGGTCTCCCGATATTCCTGAGCATTGTCATCTCCTGGCATATAGACATTACAAATGAGAATATTCATATTAACAAATTTAACAACAACTGCACAAAAGCGCCTGGATTTAACAATTATTGGAATGACTGCTTGCCGTACGCTATTACGCCATATGATGGCAACGCCACCGAAGGGCCTGCCCTTCAGTAATACTCCCGGTACCATTCCTGAGACCGCATGAACGTTACAACCTGGAAAACTACTTGTAAAAACTTCGGTAATTTCATTTTCATGCACCCAATGTTCTTGGACAAGAACGAAGTTTGACTTATCTAAGAGTTTGGAGATATATTCTACTCTCCCAGCCCCAAACCCCTGTGAGTTGTACGTCGAAGGGAAAGAGGAATGATACTAGTACATGTGTCACCTTTGCGCGCGATAGGACTTGTCATCGCCAACAGAGTCAGTAGAAATATTAACCTTACTATAATCATGCTATGACATTAGTTAAGTCCTCCCTTCGGGTGCGTGGGGAGAAATATTGTCTGACACAAACCCCGCAAGGCCAAATGGATTCATCCAGCGCAGTGTTCAGTTCCGAGCGCGGGACAGTCAACTTAAAAGATTTACACGCAGCGTTCTCATGAGATACACATTTTAAGCCTCGCAGCTCCATGCCTTTTCTCTTTATGAGTTGCGCAAGTGCTTCCGTAGACGTACTTTTGTCCAGACGATATACGAATACGTCACGCGATGGTTCTGGAGCGCCTTTAACACCAGTTATCACCTCCGTACATTTTCCCTCGATGGCTTTCCTACGCTTATTTTCCCTCCTTCGTGCCTTTTTCACCACGTTACTCGGTAAAATGAATCCGTCTGATTCATCACCAGTGTCATCACTCTCCGTCCTAGCCAAAGAGTTTGTGCTCTCCCTAAGTCGACTAACTTCTCTGGGAACTACCAGATTAGCTCTCGATGAAGCTACACTCGCGTACGAAGCGCCACGCCCACCTCCGCGGAGGCCACCTCTCCCACGGCCTCGACCCCTTTGAGGGATTCTAGTATTGTCAAGGTCATAGATTGACCGAAACGGCATTTCTGGTGCTTGGACTTTATTGTCGCAGCCCTTCTTATCACTAACCAGCTCTGTGGTGTCCATGGGTGGGGCATGGTAAGATGGAGGTTCGGACACCTCCGCTGAACATGACAAATTGATACTGGTTTTTAACGATGCGGCACCCTGCCTATCCCCAACGCACTCACTCTCTCGCTTTGTACTATTTTCATCGTCGCCTGCTTTATTCATCATGTCGAGTATCTCAATTGAGTTCTTGTTCACAACTTTGTGAATTTCAGATAACCTGTGCTCAAGTTTCGCCAGCCGATCAACCAGCGAAATATCGTTCAGCTCCTCAGGGTGTGCCCGAGGTATCCGTCCTAGGTCATGGGCAGCAATCACAAAATTGGGGAGTTGACCAGCATTGTCTAATTTTTTAATTGCTAAAATGATATTATTTGCGTTCGCTTCCTCCTCGGTTCTCTTGACCGAGGACTTTCTATTTTCTTTCTTTCCCACCAAACTGGTGTCTGACTTTTCCCAAAGAACTGATTTTGCTTTCAGTATTTCATCCGGGGTAAAGAAACCAAGTACGGCCTTTTTTATCGCTTCCTGTGTCCCCGAGTGAATCGCAAACACTACGTAAGCTAGAAGTGGATCACAGATATTCAACTTGTTCTCATCAAAACTATCACCATT
>NMRB01000087.1:517500-533398 GCA_002633025.1 Notospermus geniculatus
GAAACCCGGGAGACTGGAACTGGAACATTTGGAGGACATTTTAACAGTGAGTAACCATTTTGACTGGCATTATGGGGAAACCAAAGAAGTCCGAAAAATTTAAACAAAGGACTGGTGCCAAGGTGTGGGCCACACGAATGAGTAATGACATCGCAGAAATTCTAGACAAACAACCGTTAGATATCGATGAGTTGAAGGACAAAATGCGTCAATTTGAGAAATTTCTTGACAAATTAGACAAATGTCAGAATGAAGTCGAGCTTGAAATTGATGAAGAAGAATTGGAGAATGAGATAGAGGTGGCCAATGCCTATCGCAATAGAGTCCGACAACCATGGCTTGATGCAACAAGGAAACTAAAAGCTTTGGAGGGTGTTAACCCGGTCCTTGGTGTTGCGGGCATTGGTATGGGTGTGGCTGCAGATCGAACGTGTGTTACATCGATATCGACCGATACGAAACTCCCTCGACTGGAACTTCCCAAGTTTGACGGTACGTTAACCCAATGGCAACCGTTTTGGGAGAAATTCACCGCCTTGGTTGACGATCGAAAGGATCTGCAGACTATGACGAAGTTCGCCTACTTGGAGTCGGTTCTTGTGGGTGAGGCCAAAAGTGTTATCAGTGGTCTTTCCATAACGGCAGATAACTACAGCAATGCAATCGTGATGCTGAAAGAACGCTTTGGACAGAAGAATCGAATCATCTTCTCTCATATACAGGCGCTGCTCAATGTCGTGGTGCCTGGTGGCAGCGTTCCTGTAAGTAAATTGTGGACTCTGCAAGATGAAATCGTTGGCCATGTACGAAGTTTAGAAACGCTGGGCGTGGCCGGAGGGGAGTATGGTCTATTCTTAACTCCACTGATTCTTTCACGTCTTCCGTCTGATCTGCGGATGGAATGGGCAAGAGACAGTGCTGGTAAAGAAAGTGACTTAGATGGACTTCTGACATTCTTGAAAAATGAGATTCAACGTCGTGAACGTTCAGAAGCCTTTAAGGACATGTCAACAAATGGAACAACAAAACCTCGTGTAGAGAAGTCTAAACCATCTGTCCCTCCTACAGCATCTGTGCTTCATTCTCACTCTTCTTCTTCCAGCAAAGATTGTTGTGTATTTTATAAAAAGTCGCATGCCTCTGAGAAATGTTGGAATATTCTTAGAACCCCACTTGAAGGTAATACAAGGATCCGGTGCTTGCTTTCGATGCCTTAAAACAGGCCATCACTCTATAGGATGTTCTTCAAAGTGTTTGAAGTGTTCAGGTAAACACCATGAGCTATTGTGTAGAAGCAAGGGTCAAAGGTCTGAACCCCCTAATGTAAGTCCAGGTCAAAAGCCAAAGTCAAACACCACTAGCTCAAGTCCTCAAAGTAAGGACTCTGGTGTTGACAGTAAGAATGAAAAGAGTGGAAGTAATGTAACTATCTCAGCCATTTCAGCTACTGTCGACAGCGTTCAAAACTCATCTTCTTGTCTTTCAGACCATGTTCAGACGGTTTTGCAGACAGCGCGAGTTCTGGTTTGTGGAAGGAGGAACACCGTAGAAGCGACCTTGATGTTCGACACCGGCTCTGACAATTCGTACATTAGCAGTGACTTTGTCAAGAGAATTGAGCCGGAGTGGGTTACGTCGAGGTACATGTCGTATGCAGCCTTTGGGGGAGGTAAGCCTTCGGCCCGTACTGCTCATAATGTGTACAAGTTGAATTTGATGGGTAAGTCAAGTACCGGTAGCTGTGCGACCCTTAAGGCAGTTGAAGTCAAGAGTGTTTGTTCTCCCATGCATAGGTCTAGCATATCTGAAGATGTACTGCAGTCTTGTTGGTCATTTGGACTTTGCGGATGCTTATGGATCGTCTAGGAATATTAAGGTCGACATCCTGGTTGGATTAGATTCCTATTGGAGTTTCATGAAAGGCGGGGTGGTTAGACTGACGGATGATTTGGTAGCACAGGAATCAGTGTTTGGTTGGTTGTTGTCTGGTTCTTGGAGTGGATCATCTGATTCTTCGTGTAGGCCTAGTCCCAATGTCAGTGCTAGTATGGTGTGTTTGTCAGATATGCCCCAGTCTGTTTTGGAAAGGTTCTGGGATTTTGAACCCATTGGTGTTGGTCCCCATCTGAAGTCGGAAATGGAGAACCCAGTTCTGGAGAGGTATAATGAAACGATTGAATTCAGAGATGGTCGGTATCATGTTCAACTTCCTTGGAAAGACAATTCATCTGATCTGAATCTGTTAGACAACAGGAAGCTGGCTGAAGTTCGATTGAAAGGCTTATCTCGCAGACTGTCAAAAGATCCCCAGTTGGAAGTCAGGTACAATCAGGTGTTTCTTGATATGGAAGCCCAATTGGTATCATTGAACAGATCCCCGAGTCTGAGATTTCTGTATCGCATCCTGTGTTTTACATGCCCCATCATCCTGTGGTGAAGGAGTCAAGACTTGCTTCCAAGATTCGCCCCGTGTTTGACGCTTCTGCGAAGGGGGTTAACGGAATTTCTCTCAATGACTGTCTGGAAGCAGGTCCTTGTCTGTTGCCTGGGTTGGTTGACGTTTTGATACGATTTAGGAGGTTGCGCGTTGGATTCACAGCTGATATCTCTAAGGCTTTCCTACAGATTGGTGTCCAAGGTCAAGATCGTGATGTCCATCGCTTCTTGTGGAATTATGAGGGTTCCATTCGAGTTATGAGGTTCCTTCGTGTCGCGTTTGGTAACACTAGTTCTCCATTCCTCTTGAATGCGACTGTTCGACATCATCTGTCTAAGTATCCAGAGTCTAGGGCCGTGGAAGAAATCAGAGATAACATGTATGTTGATGACTTTATCTCTGGAGCGGACTTCGCAGAGTCAGCGTGTTCTGTTTATCGTGAAGCGGATCAGATTATGTCTGAAGGTGGTTTTCCATTTGACAAGGGTAACTCCAATGAGGAAAAGGTGTCTGAGATGTTCTTTAGTGAATTTGGAGCAAAACGATCAGGTCTTGATCACGTGAAAGTTCTGGGTCTCAAATGGCTGAAGCACGAGGATTGTTTTACCTTTGATGGAATAGAAGTTTCAGCAGACTTGATTGTAACCAAGCGCCTCATTCTGAGTTATCTGACCAGGCTCTATGATCCTCTAGGCTTCATGACACCTTACACCATGACAGTTAAGATCTTGTTGCAAGACGTGTGGAGGTTGAACATTGACTGGGATGTAGAAGTGTCATCTGACGTACAGTCTAGGTTTGAGAAATAGATTCAGGGTCTCGAACTTCGCATGTGGAAGATCCCGAGGTGCTATACTGTTCTACCATGGACAAATTTGTCAGGTTTCGAGCTTCACTGTTTCGGAGATGCATCTGAGCGAGGTTATGGATCTGCGATTTACTGACGGGTTCCTCGTAGTGATGGTTCCTTTGAGGTTTCGTTGATCGCCGCAAGAGCCCGGGTCTCCCCAATCAAGACAGTATCTCTCCCTCGATTAGTGTTGCTTGGTTCTCTCCTCACGGCTAGACTTTTGGACTTCGTGAGAAATGCTCTGAATTTCCCAGAAATAGAATATCATTGTTGGACAGATTCAACGGTCTCTCTGAGCTGGATCAAAGGCGATCTTTCTCGATGGAAACCTTCATAGCAAATCGGGTTTCCGAGATTCAAAGATTGACTGACCCTGATCGTTGTCACACTGTCCTGGGGAAGATAATCCAGCTGATTTGGTGACTAGAGGTCTGGATGCGCAGTGGTTGCTCTCCTCCAAAATGTGGCTCCAGGGTCCAGAGTGGTTGTTAAGCTCACCTGTTGTAACGAATGAGGAGGAAGCATCACCTCCAGAGTTTGAGGATTTTCTCCAGGATGAGGTTGTGTCTGTTGCCACCATCTCGGCCGAGGTTGTCAGTAGGAAGGTGTTTGAAGTTGAAAGATGGAGCAGGTTTGACAAGGTGTGCATATCTGTGGTTGGGTGCTAAGATTTGTGTACAATTTGCGGCACCCTAACCTTCGTCACAGTGGTCCATTGTCTCATGAGGAGGTGATTGAGGCTAAAAGGGTGTTTTTGCGACATGAGCAGGCTGTGTCTTACCCTTCTGAGTTTGAAGCCTTGCAGCAGGATAAGCCAGTATCCAAGACCTCGCCTCTTTTCAAGTTGAGTCCCTATGTAGGTGGAGATGGGTTACTGCGAATAAAGGGTAGGTTACAGCATTCTGAGTTGTCCTACAGCGAGAAACATCCCGTGATATTGCCAAGAGGTCACTTGTCCAAGCTTTTGGTTAGATCTCAGCACCACTTGTTAAAACACGCCGGGGTTGAGAAAAGTGTAATCAGAAGTGGAGGAGTAACCGCTCGCGTTGTTGTTTTTTCAAGTTCAATTCAAGAGTAACCACTCACGTTCTTTGTTTTTTTTCAAGTTCAAGAGCAACCGCTCACGTTTTGTGTTTTTTTCGTTCTTGATGTGCTGAGAATATAATTGTAGATTTTCGTGTAAATTGCTGGGAGACCTATTAAACAATATATTTACGCACAAAAAGGACTCTCAAGGTATGGCAATTCGGATGTTTCTTTTATTTTGGGAATATTGGTCGATGACCACACCCACATATTCTGCTACCTGGTCGATGACCGCATCTCTTTCAGCGGCGGCTGTCATGACTGACTGTGTCCCAAAGAAGAGGATAGGGAGGAGTGTTGTGGCGTGCTGCCACCTAGGGACCACACAATGAACTACCACGGGGCCACCTAGGGACCGGGGGACGAACTGAAGGAGGGAGATCCGAATAATCGTTCTTCTGACTAAGCCTTGAGACTGATGACACACGCTTGTTGACCGCTCGGACCAATATTGGCAATAAACTCTTCCTAGGGGCTTTCCCCGGCCAGGAGCTATACCAGGTTAGTGTTATTTCTAACACCGACCTACAACACTCATCACTACCTTAAGAGAGGATTACTGGATCATTGGACTCAGACGTTTGGCAAAGGCCGTCAAACGTGAGTGTGTACCGTGTCAACGTGTTGACTCTCGAGCATGTAACCAGTTTGCAGCCCCCCTCCCAGGTGCAAGAGTTCGACAGTGCTCTGTGTTTACTGTCTCAGGTCTGGATCATGCTGGCCCACTGTTCTGTGTAGATTTGCCTCAGAAGAAGTTGTATGTTCTTCTGCTCACGTGTGCGGTCGTGAGAGCAGTGCATTTGGAATTAGTAGATTCACTCACTGCAACGGACACGGTGTTGGCTCTGAGGAGATTTGTTGCCAGGCGCGGGTTACCATCCATCTTGTACTCAGATAATGCGAAGTCTTTTGAAGCTGCGGAAAAGCAGTGTAAGAAGGTCTTTGGTTCAAAGAGTCCTGAATGGCGGTATTCTACTCCACGTTCTCCTTGGCATGATGGATTTTGGGAACGATTAGTCCGTTCAGTGAAAAGCACGTTGAAGAAAGCTCTTGGTAACTGTTGTATCACCAGAACAGAGTTAGAGACCAGTCTTCATGAGGTCGAAGCTTGTGTGAATTCCAGACCATTGTCATTTGTTGGCGATGAGGTTGATAGCACTCGACCTCTCACTCCATCATTGTTCTTGATTGGTAGGAACTCTAGCTATCAGTCTGTTGATAATGTGGATGTTGATTCAGGCATGGTTATGTCTCAGCAGAACCTCACTGAGAGAGAGGTAGTTCGACAGGAATGTCTTGACTTATTCTGGTCAATCTGGAGTAAGCAGTATCTTCGCAGCCTTCCGTCGATTGTGAACAGGTTTCAGAGTAAAGGAAATGTAGCTGTAGGATCGTTGGTTCTGATTAGGGAGGACAACACTCCTCGTATGAGATGGCCTAAGGGTGTGATTACCAGAGAGTTACCTAGTAGGGATGGAGCTGTTAGAACCGTTGAAATTAAGACGGCTACGGGTACTTTGGTGAGACCCCTCCAGAGGCTGCACGACTTGGAGGTGAATAGCCGCTCTGTGCACGGTGGGAGCGCTGGTGATCCTCCTTCGACAGATCATTACCAGGTTGCTGTTGGTGAAACTACTGAAATGGTTGATCAGAATCTAGATACCTCAGATGTAGTAGTTTCAGGTGGTACTGGTAATGATAATACTCACCACCAGTCCGTAGATAAACCTGTTGGTCCAGTCAGAACTCGCAGTGGTCGAATTGTAAAACCAAAAGTAAAAATGCTCGATTTGTAGTTTGTCAAGTCACGCGAGTTGGTGTCATCAGCATATACATGTAGAGAGTTTTGAGTCAGTAGAAAGAGACATTGTCATGATAATTTGGTACAAAAATGTATGTTAGTTGCTCAGTTGAATTCAGTTTGGTTGACGTAACAAAATTTTTAATTGAAATTTTCTAGTTTAAGTTTGTTGAACACTTGTTGACTGTGATAAATTAATAAGTTAAAATTGGTCATTTTATTAGTTTGTAAGTTTGTGGTTTAAAATGTTTTAAACTGCATGCTTGTCTTTGGTTATGGTGCAATAGACTTAATGGTGTGGTGCCTATTTGGTAGTTTAGAATACTAGTATGTGGTGAAATGTAGCATTTTGGTAATGTTGATCTATTTGTGATAATAGTACTTTGATAACTTTGGATATCTGGTAACTTGGACAATTGAATGTAACAAAGATGTTGCATGTTGTGAATTTGGAAAAAAATGTTGCTCTCCCATAAAGTTAGTGGTTGGATTGTGGTAGTTATAATTGTGATATACTGTATAGTTTGATACATTTGAAGTAGTTCATGTGGTGTGAAGTGGTACCCTTGTAGTTTATTTGGTCAAGTGATTGCTTAGTAGTGGTAATTGATAGTTGTGAGTTGAAATAATTTGATGTGCAATTGGTATTTGAACGTCGAATAGGTGGGAGTGTTGAATATTAAGGTGGGTCATTGTACCTTTAAGTTTTCTTTGCTACTTACTATTGAATCTTACACCTTTAAGTTCCCTTTTGTTGCCATTGAATGTTCTTTACATAAAGTCAATTCATATACTGTAGAATCGGACTTGTAACATCACTTCAGGTATTAGAACGTCCGCCCACTTATGTGAGCTGGGGGTGGTTATTCTGTTGAATATGCGTCTTTTATCCAGTCACTGTTTACGAATATGCATAGTGGCATTGACTAGGCCTCGGATAGAAGGGCGTGACCATCATAGTAATGAAGTGAGCTGGTCTACCAAAGTGATGTTACAAGTCCGATTTTACAGTATTTTCTTTGTGTTCTTAACTAGTTTTGTAGGAGTCATGTGCCATAAAATATTATGTAATTATCAATGTCATATGACCCTCTGACTTGACCTTGTGATCCAAAATAAAATATTTTAGTCTCCATATTGAATTCAAGTTGTCAAGTTGTGTTTTTATCCTCTTGCCCAATATGCCCAAGAACTTAAGGAAACAGCTTTGAGTGATTGGAATACTCAAAAGAGGTAACCATGATCGAGTAAGGACTGGTGTATACATGTACTTGGTCACGGGCCGTCAAGGGCATGAAACTGATCACAGGTTTCCAAAGCGTGAATGTGCACACACATGGTTACCTCAAATGACGAGCGTTGGTCGGCTGGTCTCTGGGCGGGCCTATTGACAAACGCCAAACCCGGCTGTGCATATATTACTACCAGAAAATGGCGCATACTGGTCGCTAATGGCACGAGAATACAGTATGTATCAAATAATCAAAATACCGGATTGTTCCCCCAATACCGCGCACAGTGTATGAAATCGCCATGAAGGCGGATGCGGAGGCGGATACCAGGAAAAGGTGACTATGGTTCATAATTGATGGATTCATGTCACGAGGGGTCTGCGGTAAATTGCAGTATTGATGAGGGGTTGGACTAGTGACCTCATTGAGAAAGTTTGCTGAGTGTCCACAATCGATCATCAGTCAATAGTGTCAATCACTTTTACCACTGGCCATAATCATTTTGTGGTGATGATGTTCGTTTCAATCGGGGTAATCGTGTAATTGTGTGGCGGTCTTGGAAAACCCGTCGGAAGTCGCTGAGTGATCAACAGGGGTTGTTAGATTGCCTGGCCATTGATCGACTACTGTTCACCTGTTACTGCATTCCCAATGTTCCCAGGGCCGCATTCCTGGCCAAGTTCACGAGGGTACAACTGATCAAATCTGTATTCATGAGTTAAGAGCATGGGCATGGTAGGCGTGGAAAATAGGCCCTTGTCCGCCTCAGTGTGATAATTTTACGTTTGTAGACTGCGCGGTATTAGGGGAACAATCCGGTATGTGAAATGTTAGCAATTTGTATAAGGCAGCAGGCTATGAAACGACGTGCAAGAAGCCGAGAACGCTTGCTCGGTTCGATCACTGTGATATTTTCCTATACATCGCCACATTTTGAACCCATTCGTGTAGTTTTGGTGCAAAATACAGTAGAACTCGCGTATAACTTACCGGGTGGGAACAGCGATTTTTGTCCGTTATACACGAAATACGTGTTACGCATGTACCTACTGAGTAAACTCGAGTTTAAACCACCGGTTCATTAATGTCCATAAGCACACCCACAATCCGAAATGGGCGTGAATAAAACATAACAAGTATTACGCTGAATGGCTGGAATCGCCTGTCCAATCACAACCCCGTGACGGAATGAGTAGCTGGTTAAGGCCTACGGTGAAACTGACCCTACTATGGGTGTGCTTATGGACATAATGAACCGGTGGTTTAAACTCGAGCTTACTGTATATACCGTACTTTGTCTGTTATACACGTAAAACGTACTACCGGTACCGGTATGTCCGGTATACGTATACCGTACATTGTCCGATACACATGTAAACAGTGTCATGTGTATGCCAACATTTCAACTTCGTTATTATGTCTTCAAGTCATTCATTGATTCAAAATGTGTGGCAATGTGCGAAGTCCATGCATCAAAAACTACGGGTTCAGCTGACCACGTGCCTATCATGTGACTCGTGGTCTGGCACGCAATTTAGAAATGATACAGTGTATACCCCCAACACTTAACATGAGCTCCCTTGGTGCATTGGTGCCCCGGCCTCCCCTGACTTTTGTTCAGCATTTTCACTGATTTCATTACTTTTGACTGATGTACCGGTGGCGCCAGGAGGAGTACGTTATATACGAATGAATTTTAATGGAAATGCATTACACTGGGACCGGAGATTTGGGTACGGTATACGCGAATGTCCGTTATACAGCGGCCGTTATATGCGATGTTTTTTATTGGAATTATCATTAGACGGGACCGGTGTAGTAGAATGTCATGTACCCCGATATGAGATGTCCCCCAACAAAAGATTCTGACGGAATAAGCGGCAGCTACAATAGGCCGGACACTAACAGACAGGAACTTCTGTCACGAGATGTCCCCTGAACAAAAGAGCGGACATCTGGTATCGGGAACATTAGATTTCATTACACCTGGACGCGAATTTTTTTTCCCAACCAGTATAGATTCCTAACCAGTATATCCATTACGAAATGAAATTTACGAAGTGAATGGTGGGTTAATGGTTGGGTTAGTGTTAGGGTTAGGGTTAGTGTTGGGAGTAGTATGAGGATTTTAGGATTAAAATTAGGATTAGGATTAGCTTTTGCTATATAGGTTGGGAAAAAAAGTTGGTCGTAATGGATATATCAGTTAGGAAAAAAAATTCGCGACCGGGACTTCGAGTTTCAGTACGGTGTAAGCGAGTATCCGATTTATCCGAGGACGTTATACGCAAGTTCTACTGTATTTTCAGTTATTGATTGATGATACTCTAAAATACCACTCATGTAGGATTTCATAAGGCGATTGTGTATGATCATAGGGATTTTATGCCATTATCATAGGTATATTTCATCTCGATTCACTTTGTGCAAGCACCACCACATTTCCCATGATTCCTCATTCCATGAACAAAAGAGCATCCATGTCAAATTGCCTGGCGCGGGAAATTCAAATTGGGCTGTTTTCTATTTTGTCACCTAGCGCCCCCTCGAGAACAAATTTCGAATTAATTGCCATTGCACTTGATGTACCAAAAATCAAGCTCCATATCCTATCAATTTTAGTTTGATATATTGCCTCTGGACTGAGTTATTGGGGTTTTCCATTTTACGGAAAATGCCCCCTGGAGGGCACAATGTAGGTCAGATCGCAAAAAATTTTGGTTCTATTTCGAGGCCTCCCTAGGGACTGCTACACCCAAAACGCCTTGCAGTACTGTTGACGTTGTAGATGACGTATTGTCGCTGTCGGAAAATCGTAAACATGTGAACATAGCTACATGCCTACTACGATTGCCTGCGCCGCGACAGAACAAACGGCATCCGGATTGATGGGAACAGGGGCGGTGGATTACTGTTGGTTGGGGTTATGTTGGAAGTGGACTGGACCTCTCCTCACACCCGACAGCTTTTATAGCTGTCGAGTGTGAGGAGAGGTGTCTACGTGTTTAGCCGTATACCAGCCTGATGACGACAGGGTTCGCGAAGTGACGTTTTGTGCATGGTGTTAGATTCTATACTGAATTTTCGGTACAAAAATAACGTTGTCGTTAACGTTTACGTTTATCGTTTGATTTCGAAACCTCCCTATTATCGGGACAAGTCTACTTCCAAACACAATAAATGTATGTGAAAGAAAAAAATGGGGAGAAAAAGTCCTTCCACCGACCGGACTCGAACCCACGGATGTCAGAAACCATTCTTTGCCCATGTTGGGCGGTAACCACTGGGCTACCGGGCTTGCCACGACAACATAGAATATTTTAGTGAAATGCGGCGATGGCCTAATTCATAACTTAATCGGCTTAAGGAATAAATTGGGCGGAACTAAGTAGGTAACGATTTTGATGGTTTTTCGCATGCCCTCGTTATTGTAATTTACCTTACACAGGCTTTACATGTACATGAATAAGCCGTCTGACTTGTGCGTTGGAAAGAGTGACACTGACAGGTTCCGAGCGTTCTTCGGCACACTTCGGAAGCCCTTCGGCGAGCTCATGAATATATAGTTCTCAACTTGATGACGTATACGACAATTTTTTTTGGTTTATTTTTCGCCTGTAAATGATATTTCACACTAGCTTTGAAAGATCCACCCGACTTGAACAGCATTAAATAACCTTCCACAGGCCTCCATAAAGAAATTCCGCCTTCAAACCGCATAGAACGACCATTTCGGCATTTTTTGGCGAGGAGGTCAGATTTCGTCTCTAAAGCCTAGGTCATATATCCACTCCGGGGCCCGTACGGCGACCGTACGGCGAGTAAAAACAGACATTTTGGCCAATTTCTACGGTGCCCAGTTTGATCTAGTTTAATTTCCGCTTATCCATTGAGGCGATTTCGGCATAATTCAGCTTCGATCTGAGTTTCAGTCTCAAAAATCCACAGCAAGCCGCTGGGTGGGGAAAATCGTACGGCGCCCGGTGGCATTTGTGACCCAGGCTTTAGGTGGTATGAATCGATGTCACCCGCCTCAGTGTTCAGTCGCGCTTCGCGCATTTGCCGCTCCGCGGCGTTCTGGGTCCTTGCGTCAAGTGAAGAAATCATGGTCAGGTCGCAAAAGTGAAAAGGCGTGCGCTCATCGTGGAATAGGCAGCAACTTTTCCACACAAGTTATTGACANGCTAGCATTAAGCTCGGGCACACGCGTGACGGAAATCTTCCTCTTCTATCTGGATCCTTTCAATTCCCTAATACTTACAGCGTTGCATCTGAGCAAAGATTTCACACCACAATAAGCTGGTCCACCTTCTGCATGCTCACGGGGCTGATCTGAATGCAAGACATGATGAAGTCACATCATTACATGAAGCTGTAAGACGGCAGGACATCAGAGCTCTAGAAGTTCTCCTTAAGTTAGGGGTGGATGTCAATGAAGTGAAAATGACAGGTTTAGGTGCAATTAACATGGTTATAGAGGATAAGGAAATGTTGAGCTGTATATGTCGTCTCGGAGCAGATGTGAACATATCTCACAATGTAACAACAGCTCTAGGTGATTCCCTTAGTTTAGGCAGAAAAGATATGGTCAAAATGCTGGTCGAGAATGGAGCCGATGTTAATGACTGTAACATTAGCAACATCAGTCCTGTTTTTCAAGCTATTCTTATCGGTATTCAAGATGAGGGCATCTGCAGATGCCTGGCCAACATGGCAGCTGATTATAATGGATTGATTACTTATGAGCCTGTCATCTACAAAGCATTGAAACGCAAAGATTGTGACATACTTGAATACCTGATCAGGAAAGGAGCAACGATTTCAGGTGGAAACAAGAAGAGATTGACAACAATAGGTTTGGCGTTAGACCAGGACCGGGGAGACCTGATGAAACTTTTCGTGCAGTGCGGCACAGCTGTGAACTTAAAATATGACCTCAAATTTCCATTGCTGTGGGAAGCAGTACAGTTGGGTCGTCCAGATATGGTACGGACTCTGGTTGACCACGGAGCAGAGATTGATTCAACAGTCATCCTGGAGGGAATTGATGTCCTGTTTCATGCATTAGCACAGGAGGAAGAAAATTCAACGTCAGTGATAACCGGCCATCAAAACATTTCCAAACATGTGAACACAAAAGGTGAAAGTTTAGTGAAGCCGTTGCTTCGATTGGGAGCAAATGTCAATGTTATCTACAAAACGACATCGATTGTCCATAAAACTGTTTTGAAGAATGATTTGAAAATGATCAAAGTGTTAGGCGAGTTGGGGGCAAATCTCAACAAGGCATACCTAGCAGAAATACCCCTGATTTGGTTGGCATTAGTATTGAGGCCAGATTTGTTAGGGTTGTTAATCAAGAACGGAGCAGACATGAATGTGAAGTTTGATGAGATTACACCACTCCACCTGGCGGTGAAACATTTCAATAGACCAATGGTTCAATCTCTCGTGGAATTGGGAGCTGATGTCAACAACGAACACTGTAGAACAGAACTGACATTGTTACATAGAGCTGTAGACAAAACTCTGTCTCCTGAGGTTAACAAACCTCCCAACACATATCGTGAGAAAAACAAACTAAAAATGCTCCTGGTTCATGGACCTGATATGAAAAGTAAATGTGATAGAAATGTTACACCACTACACCTTGCTGTAGACAACCAGGACATTGATATGGTGAAGCTGCTTCTGAAGCTTGATGCAGACTTAAATAGGGGTAAAATAGAGGGAGTCAGTTGTTTGAATTATGCCATCCTGAAGTTAGAGGGGAATGACTTGAATCACTTGACTGACGTGGTCAAGATGTTGATTGATGCTGATGCAGACATGAATGATGGATACAATGATAATGTAACAGTTTTGTATGACGCAGTTAGAATGCGAGACAAGAATCTCGTGAAGACTCTTGTTGACCTTGGAGCTAACTTGCACTGCAGTAGGACATACGGAATGAGCACCTTATTCTGGGCTGTTTTACTTCAACTGTGGGATGTCATCACCATCCTGTCTGAGCGTGGTGCAGATATGAATGTGGCTATCACATCTGGGATTGAGCCATTAGATGATGCACTTCTTTCAGGCGATACAGACATGGCGGAGCATTTGGTAAAGTTAGCTGGTGACAAACATAGTCTATCTCGGTCCATTCTGACCTGTATGACCCCACTGCATGTAGCAACAGTAGCTGATGACAGCGAAATGATGAAATTCCTAGCAAAAGCTGGTGCAGACATCTATGTAGCAAAAGACATATTCCACAGGATCGGACCTATTACAAAATGGCAAACAGAGATGCCAGACATTAGGCTGATAGAAACAACAATTTTAAATGTTACAAAACTTAGCCAATGTCTACTGACCCTGGCGGTCGGCACACCAGGCACTGATACAGTCGAGGCTCTACTTGACAGGGGATATGATATCAATCGAAGTGGAGAATTGTTTTCCTCTAACGTCTCCCCACCACAAATCATCAAGGTGTCATCACCATTACATGAAGCGTGTAAGCACGGACACACTGAGATTGTTCGTCTCTTGATGATTGCAGGTTTCGACTGCAGTGAGTCTGATATGAATCACAAGAAGTGCTTGCAATTGTTGCCCGTATTTGAGGGTGTGTCGACCACAGATTATCGGAGTGGTTTACATGAAGCTGCAACTGCCAAGAATGTCATTCAAAGACTTGATTTGAACACCTCTTGCTTTGTGCTCTGCCCACGAATGGCGTCTATCCGCAATATTCCAACAATTGGTAATGTTCTGAACACACATGCACCAACAATCACGGATATAACCAAATCCGTCCGTCAGTTCATGCATATCGTTGTCGGAGATTGTGCCACCTTTTCACAAGCTCATGTAGAAGGCTGTGGTAGTTCACATGAGGGAACAAAAGTCATTCTACCAAATGAGATGGATTTTCTCTTCGCTGTAGATCTGGCGGAATCGGAGGCCAAGAATATTGTGGATGTTGGCCATGGTTATGCTCGTTATAGAAATCAAAGTGACAAATTGTATAAGACAGGAAGTGAAAGCTACCACAGCAGGTTTGGGAGCGAGTTCCTGTATGCTTCATACAAATTGTACCATTTTCAACCTGTAGTGGACAATCTGACACCGGCGACACCGATGCTACCAGGGGTCATAAAAAGCAATCGAAAGGCTTGTTCACCCTTCATGCTGAAGTGGTCAAAAAGAGTCAATTCTGATGAAGAACAGGAATCTACTATGATTATTTCTGTTGATTTAGTGCCTTGTCTCCACGTCGATAGCTGGCCTGATGGTGCTGTAACTCAAACATGGTTGATGGATGAACAAGCTCTCCGACGCAGAGGATACCTGCTAGTTCCCAAACCACCACATGTAAAAAATGCCTTGTCCAAGGAGTTCTCACCAGATGATCTGCAATCTCTGTGGCGGATATCATTTGCTCACTTAGAAAAGGAGCACATGAAGAGTTTACACCAACACATCAGAGATGTGTACGTTACAGCAAAAGCCCTCCGTAATCCTGATGTCAGCCGTGTTCTGGTCACGGATGATGGATCTTGGCCGCGGCATGTAGATAAGTACATCACAAGTTATCAGTTGAAGACCAGTTTTCTGAATAATGTGGAGTACTTCATGAACTCTGATATGGATCACGAAGAGATGGTGTGTAAAGTGTACGATGACCTGGCAGAGAACTTGTCCAAGAAATTCATCCCAGAATTTTTCATGCCTAAAGTGAATATCTTGTCAGGCTTGAAGCTGGATCTGGACAAGTGTGCCGAGGTTGCTAAGATCATGACACGGTTTGTCCACGCGCTGTATCTGCGAGATTGTCCGGAGGGAAAGGTGGAAATGGACTCAGACGAGGAGATCATCGTGTATCAGCGAAAACCAACAAGTGTCTATAAATCATACGCAATATTATAATCAAACCAATAAAATGGGCAGGCCGGGAAAACGTAGTTGGCAAGAAGAGCAGAGGCTTAGACAAGTGAAGACATGTGGAGACAAGTAGAGACGAATATTTTTGCAACAGTCGCCTGCTCTCTGTACGCCGCCGGTCACCCATCCACGTACTGACCGCGCTCTATGTTGCTTAACTTCTTGCTCGGAGGCCAACGCGCCAACCACAAGGCCATAAACAGCCGGTTAAGGGTTATGTAAAGTAATTCGAAATCTCGAATGTCTGACGCAAAAAATCTGACTAACTGCGCACTAAATGGAGAAAATAAGGCTCGGGGCATCTCCTTATGACAGCTCCCTAGGGCCCCCGAGCCTTGTTTTCCAAATTTTGTCTGCAGTTAGCCAGATTTTTTGCGTCAAAAATTCGAGATTTCGAGTCACTTTACATAAACCTTAAGCCGCGCCATATAGTGCATGTAAATGTAGCTGCAAAGAGTTCAATGCATCGCCGTTTAATTTTCAGAACTGAGTGGAGGCAAGAATCACACCAGCTGAGTGGTAGGCCTAGTCCTCTTACCTCTAAACATGAAGGACGT
>NMRB01000087.1:533679-572466 GCA_002633025.1 Notospermus geniculatus
AGCTCAATGGCAGTAGTGGCACCCTCATGATGACACCGGGCAGGAGCAAATGTATCATGCGAACTCATGATGAACATCAACATGCATGGATGATCAATGTCAGTGTCAATGAATGAAGTCCAACACAGCAGATCAGATGTCAGAATGAAATGTCAATTTCAACGATTTAATATCAACAACCTCTCATTTCACAGTCTAATACAACGGGTGCATTGAATGAAGGGGTCCTGGCATACATGTACCCCCACGTATAACTGTCCATGAGGTTGCAAAAAGACGTGAAAGAAGTTTAAATCACACACAGCAAACATAGCCTGCAAGCACATGGTAAGAGGCCATGTTAGTTCTATACCCCACAGTGCTGCCACCTACACCTAGCCATAAGAACTAAGTCCCACTCTACAGTGTGTTCCAAAATAAGTTCTCAGCAGAACATCCTCCCCTCTGAAAATCGAGGCTCGAGATTTTCACAATAAAGAACAACAAGTGAACAAGAAATCAAATTACGAACAAATTCTCTTGATGATTGATACAACAAACCGACAATGTGTACCGGTACATTGAAATACGGCGGCAGATCACGAAGTCTAATAATCTCTCTAACTGTACTCGTTGGCAGCTTCCATCAAACGCAACTTCTGGACCGGCCTCCTGATAGTTCCCTTCTTCGTCTTCAGAGTAACCGACCTAACTAAACCGTCCCTTCCCGGGTGCACAGCAATAACTCTTCCGAGACACCAGTCCATCTTCCTCGTATTGTCCTCCACGATCAAAACAACATCATCTTCTTGGATATTGTCACGGATCTCAGTCCACTTTTTTCTCATGTTCAACTCCAACAGATATTCCTTTGTCCAACGATTCCAAAAGAGCTTCGACAATCGTTGTTGATAAGTCCATCTCTTCCCTAACTCGGTTTTCTTGGTGACCTTATCGATGTCTGGCAGGGTTGTGACGTTACGTCCAATCAGGAAATGTCCTGGGGTAAGTGGCGACAAATCACGTACATCACTTGAAACCTGGGTCAGCGGCCTTGAGTTGACCTGTGCTTCGACATCGGTAAGCACTGTCTTTAACTCAACGTATGTCAGTCGTGCCTTTCCGAGCACCTTCCTCAACACTCTCTTTACTGATTCGACCATTCTCTCAAAATAACCGCCATGCCATGGGGCTCTTTCCGTCTGAAATTTCCACTCAATTCCCAACTCTGCAACCTTGTCCTTCAGACGTCTCTCATCCTTGAACAAACTATACAAAATCTTGGACGCCTTCTGAAACGTCTTGGCGTTGTCAGAACGAATTCTCGTACATCTCCCGCAGCGATTCATCATTCTCCTCAAAGCCATCATGAACATCTCAGTGGTCAAGTCGGGCACCAGTTCCAAATGTATACCCCTGCATACCAAGCAGGTAAACAGGCAAATGTAAGCCTTGTCACTCGTTTTTGCATCTGAAACCTTGATGTAAAGCGGCCCGGCAAAATCAACTCCCACTTTCTCAAAACTCGGCGTCGGCGTAATTCGGTCTTCTGGCAAAGGTGCCATCTGTTGTCCAACCTGGACAGGCTCTTTACACTTCTGGCAATCGTGCAGTATCCTCCTGACTTCCTGCTTACCGTGTATGATCCAATATTGGTACCTCAAGCTAGCTAATGTCTGCGCCGCTCCAGCATGCAAATTTACCCTGTGGTAATGCATGACTAACATCTCGACGAACAGGTTGTGTCGCGGCAAGATAATCGGATGACGTGTTTCCTCTGGAAGCTGACTGTAGTGAAGCCGACCTCCAACTCTCACAACTTGTGACTCTGGATCCCATTGTGGACTCAAATGTATGAGTGGACTGTTCGCAGACACGGGCTTGTTCTCCTTCAACTGAGCTATCTCCTCGGGAAAAGCCTTCTGTTGGGCCCATCTAACCCAGAACAACTTCTCCTCCTTTCGATCTGTCAATGTAATCTCCCCTCGTTTTCTTCTGAGGAAACTACGCACTGTAGCCATGGTCCCAATGAAGCGATTCAAAGAAGTGAATCTCTTGGCATATTCTACCAGTTCCTCATCTTGTTTTAGCTCCTTCTCTTTCGGTCCCACTACATGAAGAATGCTGGCCAACTTCCGTTTCTTCCTTTTCGACTCAATCTGACTTCTTTCATCATCGGTACTCTTGCAGACGTCTTGCTGCAAAGGCCACTCAGACTCCTCTCTCTAAAGGAATGACGGTCCGGTCCACCATAGCTCTGACTCGACAAGAGTTTTTGCTGACGCTCCTCTGGAACACAAGTCCGCTGGATTCCATTTGCCCGGAACGTGTTTCCAGTTGCTCGGCTCGGCAAGTTCTTGGATTTCGGCTACTCGATTGGCAACAGATGTCTGCCAATAGTAGGCTGGTTTGCTAATCCAGTTGATGACAACTTTCGAGTCTGTCCAACATGTTACTGACTTGATAGGAAGTTTCAACTCCTTCTCAGTATACCTCAACAGCCGTGCTGTTACGAGTGATGCCATGAGCTCAAGCTCAGGGAGGCTCCTTCGTTTTCCGAGAGGTGCTACTCGCGTCTTGGAACAAAGTAGGGTGACATGAACGGAACCAGCTTCCTCAGCTCTCAAATAGACAACTCCTCCATAGGAACTCTCACAGGCATCTCCAAAGGCATGAAGCGAAAAAACGGGGTTCTTAAAATCCTCTGGGACGAGACATCTTTGAATTTTGATGGAATCCAAAATCGGCACTTCACCCTTCCAGGCTCGCCACTCCTCTTCCAATTCGGGTTGTAGTGGTTCATCCCATCCTCCAGTACTAATCCACGATTGTTGAAATATCCGCTTTGCTCTAAGCGTAAATGGCGACAACATTCCTAAGGGGTCATACACTCGGTGTAGCTGTTTCAACATGTTCCTCCGTGTCTCTTGCTGTGTGTCTTTCATTTTCTCGAAAAAGGAAAACATGAACACATCCTCCTCTGGTAAATATCTCACTCCTAAAGGCGGGGCTCCACATGACAGTAAACTGTGGATAGTAACTGAAAAACTATTGATAGAAAACTATCCATGGTCCTTCCACTAGACAGAGAAAATCGCCGATAGTCACTGTCTACGAGCTCTGGAACCGAGCCAGATAGTTTCTATCGAAAGCAACTGTTGTAAGGCCCTTCCACGTACGGTGGGATTGTCAAATAGTTTCTGTCTGGCAGCCGTGTTTACCTTCCACGCGATAGCTATCTTTGTTCAGCGCGATAGCTATCTTTGTTGTCGTCAAGAAGGAAACAAGTAGCCACGGCGGTTGAAGTTTACCTGACATTGCGAGGCCAGCGGAGGTAAAGGAGGAGGCACAAGCTTTCGGTACATGAATGGTTCCTTTAAAGGGAGCAGTACGGTGCATACCACGCCCACCTGCTCTTTATCTCTTTTACAATCGTTCGCCTGACTTTTTCATGCATCCGGTTTCTTCAAACTGTCTATATTGCGAAGAGGAATAATTCTTCTAAAATCAGTCATTTTTGATTTATTATCACGCATCAACTTCAGAATCATTTTCCACTTCATTTCATTGCCAGTGCCAATGCCAATGCCAACGCCAAGTTTTGAACAAACCCCTCCGCAACTTCAATACGAAATCCGTCTGCCCTTTCTCGTGTACAACTCGCACTGATCCGTACGACAGTTCTATCCCGAAATAGAGCAGGTGCTATTCAATAAAAGGACTGTCTGCCACTTTTTTATTAGCTTACAAAATCTATCAGGATCACTTCCACACGACAGAAATTGACTATCCCACAATCTTTCGGACAGTTGTCTATTGCTGTCATACAGTCACTAGCTGAACAACTTCCACGGGATAGTCACTGGACATTTACTTTCTGACAGCAAACTTTCGATAGAAAACTGTCATGTGGAGCCGCGCCTTAAAGCCTTCGTCGCAATTTCCTCTCCCAACAAGCTACTCTGTCAGCTGGGGAGCTCTGTCCTCTGGTGACAACTTCGCAAGCACTTCGGGCTTGTTTGACAAGAATTTCCTGAGATTGAATCCTCCGGTCCTCATGACTTGCTTGAGTCCAAAAGCTAACTCCGCAGTTTCCTCGATGCTTTCATCCCCAGTGTAGACATCATCCACAAATATAATCTTCAATGGCGCTGACAGCCTTCGGGTAATTCTCACGCTCGGTGGCCACATGATCAAGCACGGTCTTGATACTCGAAAATGGAGACGAAGACAATCCAAATGTCACAGTCGTCAATCTATATATCTCGGGCTCGTTGGTCTCATCAAGATCGCGCCACAGAAATCTCTGACTATCTCTGTCGGTAGGGTTCATGCTGACTTGAAGAAACATCTTCTCCACATCAGCTATCAAGGCTATCTTATTTCTCCTGAATCGCAGCAACACTCCTGCTAAATCTGGCTGAAGGGCTGGGCCTGACAGCAGCGTATCATTAAGTGAAATTCCTTCTGGGCCTTTCATCGATCCGTCAAAGACGATCCTCACCTTGGTTGTGGTTTTGTCTTCCCTGATCACGGGGTGATGAGGCAGATACCACACGTTGTGTGTCTCTGGCTCCTCAGTTTCAATAACTTGCTCAGCACGTCCAGCTTGAATCAATTCATCTATCTGTGCCTGGTACTTAACAGATAAATCCGGGTCTTTCATGAGCCTTCTTTCCAGACCGATCAATCTCCTTGTAGCTTGTATCTTGTTTGACTTCAAACACCGTTCAGCATACTCCGGATGTCTCAATAATCCAGTCTCATAGCGATCTCCTTTTCTCACGGTTTTGGCCTCGTGTTGCCTCAATGCTTCTCTCTCAAGTTCCGAAAGACTGTTGCTCTTCTCATTGGGCAAAATCCCCAGATGCTCTAACTCCCAGTGTTTGGTGGCTATCTCTATCTCATTGTTGATGTGGAATGTGGCATGATTTAAGGGCAGTCTCGCTTGACTGTCACCAATGGTCGTAGGACATGGTCCAGATACGATCCACCCAATATGACTCCTCTGTGCCAATGGAGAATTCCTCGTTCCCATCACGCGCTTCTCTGTAAGATACTCATGGTGTCCTGAATTCCCAAAAGAACATCAACAGGCTCTCTCTTCCTCGGAAATTGGTCCGCCAATTGCAATCCCTTCAAGTGCTCCAACTTGGACAAATCTTCTTTCACTTCATTCACATCCGCACATGGGCTATCCAATACATAAGCAACAATTTCAAACGTCTCCCCCTTCCATTCTGGGAGAAGGCTTGACAAATGAAATTTGACTCTTTCTGTATCCAAAGTCATCGATTTACCTCCTGCAAGGCTAAACTCCGCTGTCACTCGCTTTCCCTTAAGTTGTAGCTTCCTAGTCATCCTTTCACTAATGAACGTTGCACCGCTCCCTGTATCGAACAGCACTCTTCCTCTGGTCACAGCACTCTTGGACTCTAATCTCGCAACTCCAGTTTGCATCAAAATCTCTCCTCTTGAATCAACGGCTTTCACTAGGGCTGATGAAGATTTCACTTGCTCCGGCTCTTCCTCCGTAGACTCTGGTTGCGTCCCTATTGGGTTACAACTTGTCTTCTCAGTAGCTCTCTCTCCTCTCCTCTCAAAATGAAGTAGCGTGTGGTGATTTCTCTGACAATTCTTGCAATGAGATGATTTACAAGCTTCCACAAAATGCGAAGTTCTGAGACAATTAAAGCAAGCCCTTGCTTCCTTCACCTTGTTGACTCTCTCTTGGACTGACATGGACTTGGCAGTGGGACAGCTCGCTGAAAAATGATGACTATTACAAAATATACATGTTTCCTCGACATCTCTAGGTTTACCAGGAGGCTTCTTGGTAACAGGTAACGCATGCCCAGTGGGTCAGTGTCTCGAGTCCTTCTCCTTGTTGAAGTCTTTCTTCTTTTCTTCCTTCGGTGGTTCCTTCTTTGAGGAATCAGATCTCCTAGCGACCTTGACTGCATCTTGTAGCTTCTCTAAAAGTTCATCGAACTTGACGGGTAGGAAGTAGGAAGTCTTATCTTTCGCTTTCTCCTCCTTGATGGTGTCAGCATCCCATTTCTTCAGGAGTGCCTTGGGAAGTTTCGGTCGAACCAATGCTGTAAATATCCAGCTGGCTTGGATCACCCCCTTGTCATTCGACGTACGTTTCATGATGTAGTTCCAGTTGGAAATGAGGCTATTGTAGAGCGCATCTAATTCCTTGGCTGAGGGTGCGTTCACTGTAGAAACACTCGCAATCTCAATCACCGCTCTCTGTACCTTCGCGAGAATGTCTCCATATCTCTGCTCTAGAAACTCCAAAATGTCACTGGAAGAAGGATCCTTGAGTGCAGACACGAGTTTCAACACCTCCCCATCTACAAGGGTTATAACTATGTGTGTTTTCTCCACCTCACTGTAACCCGGTTTCTCTAACTCAGACTCCACTAGTTTCTTCCACTGATCAAAAAGCTCGGGGTCACCTTTAAACTTAGGGATTGGGATATGACGCTTCTTGCGATTGAGCGATTCTAAGATTTGCTCTAACTGTTCACCAGAAATGCCAGTATTGATTTTCTCAAAGGTCTGTTTCAAGGCTTCAGCGAATTGTTCAGGCGAGAATCCATCCTTGCTGGAATTGGCCTCAGAAGGGGAACGATCGTTGTTTTTCTCTTTAACCTCTTCTTGTAACTGCTGCACCTTCGCTGATACATCGAAGTATGAACTTCTATCTCTCTCCTCTGACTCAATCTCGTTCTTCTTAGCCTCTTCACTCAACCCATCCAAATCAGGGTGGAAATCGATTTCGTCCTGTGCCTTTCGAAGCTCACCATAAAGTCTATTCAGTTCCTCCATAGCTGTTGCAGCCTTACGCATAGACATCTCAATTATCCTTCTACCCTCACCCTTATCAATAAACCCTTGCACTTCATCATGAAATTTATTGACCATGTTTTCTTGCCTAGTAAACTTACAGCGGCAAATTCGCCTCTTTTCTTGCAGTTCTTGCAAGGTAGCCATGTTTTGTGTTGTGAAACTCTCGACCTCGACTCTCAGAAAAGAGGGTGCTCTGTCAACACTCTCAGGAATTGAAAACATGGAAGAGGATCTCACTAACTCTTTGAACTCTTAAAACCCAATGCCAAGTTGGCACCAAGCGACTCCCAACTCATGTACCAAGTGTAGAGGGCAGCACGGGTAACCTGACTCAAACTCAGTGGCCAGGGTGAAAATATATGCCTTGTCTAACCCCCCGTTGCAAACTCAGAAATAGTGTAAATTTACTCGAAAGATACCTCAGGACTCCCTCACTCTCAAATATAACACAAATACAGGCAGTAAGAAATACACTAAAGCCTACATCACTCGTCAACTCAGCATTCAAATGTGCTCTGCAAGGTTTGTTTAAACTCAAAACAGAAGACTCTCATCACTTGATGCAAGTTTGTTGAAACAACGTTGGTAACCCAAGGGTTAATCCCAAATTCAAATATGAATTCCAAATTCTCCAATACTCAAGGTCACTTCTCAAACTCACTGGATACTAGGCCTACACCACTGCACAGACCAAGTTACTCTTCTTAAGTGGAATGATACTGAAAGTAGGCTCATTTCCTACTGAACTCATCTACACAAATGCAGAGACAGCTTGTGTTAACTCTTACTCAAACTCGATGTGCCGTGCAATGTGTTTGTACTCCGACTCTGATCCAGCACTGTACTGTACTGGCACAACAAGAATTATATAACTCACGCACCAATCAACCCTACTCCAGATCCTGAAAGAGAAATCAAACTCAACTCTGATAGTGTTAGTGATAGGCCTAAAACTACCAAAATATACCTGCAGTTGCATCAACTTGATGTGGGCCTATCTAGACCTATGTCTCTAACTAGTAAATTTATTACCACTAGAATTATCAAATGTTCCAGAAAATGATAAACTCCCATATGCATACAAAGAAACCAAAATTGGTTTACGGTCTCCTCTTGCTTGTTGTTGAAATGCTTCCAATAAACCGAATGTACTATCCACAAAGAAAGTTCATCGAATTGTCCAAATAAGAAGATCAATTTCGTTCCACAATTTCAATGAAACCAGTATCCACAGAAAATGTTCATCAAATTGTCCAATAGGTAGGATTATCACCTTCCTTCCGTCCGTCCGGTTGATCTCACTCCTCAAGAACGTGTCGATCTACTCAAGTACCTACAGCATCCCACCTGGCTGGCGCTTCGTCTCTCGTCTCCAAAAGTTACAGTATCGCACGTGAAATCGAATTGAATGTCTCGCAGAACTCACAGTTGCTGAACCGAATATACTCCAAGGCTATTCAGCATGTTCAGTTGACAGTAATACATCTGCATCCTCTCCACACACAAATACACAGTACATGCAGCAACTCTCCACTCTGCCAATCCGGCTCGAAGGACCATAATGTTGCACCATCACCCTAGATTTAACTCAGCTAGCTCAATGGCAGTAGTGGCACCCTCATGATGACACCGGGCAGGAGCAAATGTATCATGCGAACTCATGATGAACATCAACATGCATGGATGATCAATGTCAGTGTCAATGAATGAAGTCCAACACAGCAGATCAGATGTCAGAATGAAATGTCAATTTCAACGATTTAATATCAACAACCTCTCATTTCACAGTCTAATACAACGGGTGCATTGAATGAAGGGGTCCTGGCATACATGTACCCCCACGTATAACTGTCCATGAGGTTGCAAAAAGACATGAAAGAAGTTTAAATCACACACAGCAAACATAGCCTGCAAGCACATGGTAAGAGGCCATGTTAGTTCTATACCCCACAGTGCTGCCACCTACACCTAGCCATAAGAACTAAGTCCCACTCTACAGTGTGTTCCAAAATAAGTTCTCAGCAGAACAGAAGGTTTAGAAAAGGTTTTATTTTAGATCCTTGTTTTGAGCTGATGTCTCTCATAGAATTATTTTTTAGTCAGAGGAAAAAACTCTTTTGTCTTATGGTTGATTATAGTAAAGGCCTTTGATAGGATGCAGAGCTGCCTTGTGGTAAAAACTGTAGGCAACTGGTATCAGTGGTACCGTCATCTGGGGTGGCTTTTAACATGGAGGTAATTTGTGAATTATATTTTCGATGCAAATGTTCAAAGCCACCCCGGATGACGGTAAATGTTTTACTGTTCTTAGAAAATTGTATTCAAGCGTAAAATGTTGTATACAAGATGGTTGTGTAAGCAGGTATTTTGACAGTAACGTCGGGGTACGGCAGGGTGAGAACCTCTCACCACTCCTTAGACTGGTATCCGATCCTAACTATTTTACATCGGGCTTTTGCATATGTTAGGACCGGGCGTGCCTACCGCCTTCGTGCCTCTGATTGGTCGGTGCTGGCGCAGGCGGTAAGTACATGTACATGTATGTGAACTATTACGTTGATAGATTTTCTATTTTTAACATGGAACCCCCCCCCCCAGCGTGATTGGTGAATTTCCTGGGTCAAAGGTCGGTCACCTTCTATCTGCATTCTGGTACGTCAGCCGTATTGAGAATTGAATAAATTTACATAATTTACATAAAATTTTTAAGTGACGTCACCGTCAGAATTCCGCCACAAATGGCGGCCAAGACTGGTCCTACCATTCAAAAGCGACACCATCGGTAGGACCAGGTACTAGTCTAACCACCCCTTTCTACCTTGTTTATAAATGTCCTACAAGAAACTTGGATCAGAACTAATTAATATTAACGGAATCAGCCAGAAATTGACAATCTGGTAAACTGATACTGCCGATGATATTGTAATTGTAGCTGAATCTGGTGAAAAATTGCTAAAAGCCATTGATGCACTTGATACGTACTGCAGACAATGGAATCTCACTGTAAATGTGGATAAAACGAAAGTAACTATTTTGTGTTTTCCGAAAAGGAAAATTAATCGAAATTACGTATTGATATGCAGAAGGTACCGTATATCACGAGGAGAAAGTCTGTGTATATTAAGAAGTAGATGATATTCATGTAGGAAATGAATATCATCTACATTCACTTCTTGATTGTACCGCTGTCGCCAACCTTCGAAAACGTTATATAGACCTTTGAAACAAAGATGGTGGCCTACTAGTCCTCCATGATGACGTCATGGCCATTGATTGTCCAAGCATGATATAACACTTCCAAACACACCCTCTCAGACAATCATTTTATCTTAAATTTTGTCCTATGGCCCACTTCATCATCATCATCATCATCAAGGCGTCGTGGCCCTTCAGGTTCTTTGCCTCTTGTACCAGTGTCCATGTTCATAACATAAGAGTGCGCATGCAGAGTTTGGATAAGTGTCGTAACTGCGTATATACATATTTACATCGTCGTGACATTAGCCCGTGATCATGGTGATTCCTTATTCGAGTCCTTAATCCTGTCCTTATAATAAATAAATAAACAAATGTCCGAGTGATCTCGTACCACCTCTTGAAGTAGCTAAATGTTCATACACTTACAGTTTGATAATGTATACAATGTAGGATTTATCATACGCTAAAAACATTCTTCGTTTCCATCCAGTACTTGTCCAACCTCGCTATGAACGCATCTATTGACGGGGCCGTCACTACCTCCTCTGGTAGGGCATTCCACTCTCCAACAACCCTATTGGTAAAAAAAGTGCCTCCTTGCAGATGTATTGAATCTTGTATGCTCCAGTTTAAGGGCGAGCCATCATTGCGAATTTTCATATTGCTTCAATCCAGGCCAGGGTGGCGTTCCGGGAACATGGCGTCAAGTCGCCGCGGCGGTTAAAGTTTACCTGACATTGCGAGGGCGAAGGCAAAGGAGGAGGAGGAGGCACAAGCTTTGGGTACATGAATGGTTCCTTAGGCTTCCTGTACATAGAATGGCCAGTCATTTTTGCACTGATTTGACCTTGCAGTGGAACCTAACCACAAGCCACAAATATTGACCTGTTACGTGTGCATGCCAATAAACGGCTGACCGACTTCTAATAGGACCTTGTTCAGGTCTATACTCTGATTCAAGATAATCATGCAGTCATGCACACGTAACTGGCCAATTTGTGGTTTGTTAGGTTATGTTCCATTGCAAGGTAAAATGAGTGCAAAAATGACTGGACATTCTGAAAAGCACTTTACTGAATAAAGTCACACATGAATTTGTCAGCCAACACACAAAATCATGCGCCTGCTTCTTTGCTTTGCTGCTGTTTTTCTCCTTTGCGCCTTAGCAATGGACCCTGATGACCGTGGTGGCGATGACCTAGAGATTGACAATGATAATGGTGATGGAATTGATTTCGAAGAGTATGCAGATTTGGAACCAGAGGATATGGAATAAAAGTCTCTGTTGTCTCACACAAAGGGATCAGTTATAGGCATGTGACTCACTACTGGATTGTCCTGCCAGCCGTGTGATGCCACAAACTGACAACCATCTGGTCGACTCAACCGTAACTCGTCACGGCGTGCCTGCTCATTGGACTGAAATGCGATTTATACCCTCAGTATTCAATCTGAATAGACCGAGATTTGACTGCGATCAGTTATAAGCCTCTTTCTACTCAGCCCCGTCGTGGGCCTCAAATGCATACCATTATTGAATTCGCATAAATCTTGACAAGACCATTTAACTAAGGACCTACTGTATGTATTTTAGTGCTTCTGCTAGGCAAATATACGATAGTGTTCAGAATCGGACGCCGGCGTCCGACGGATTTACAGTGAAGGGACCGTCGGCCTATTCACGCTGTTCTGCACGGGGGCGTGTTACAACCGATAATGTAATAATTACCGATAATGTAATAATGTAATAAATTAATGTAATAATCGACCGGTAATGTAAGAAAATTGCTAACCGATAATGTAATACCATTTTGACCGATAATGTAATAAAAACGTTAACCGATAATGTAATAACGTTAGACCGATAATGTAATAAAGTCAAAAGAGGGCATAATATCTACCCTGCCCCTGGCTTTCCGATTCGATACTGTTGGATACTTTGATACTTTGCTGATTCTGATACTGTCATCAATAACTGATGACCTCTTTTGGTGTTGCACGTTTTCGTAATATGAGCCCCTCGTACACAATAACATTTACGCTGCAAACGTAATATTTCCCAGGAAATAATGGGATCGCTACGGCGGGATGCGAAATATTTTTTTGCCAATAAAATTGGATCGAACGAAATATTTCTTAGGAAAAATGATTAAATGAAGGGGGGAGTGGGCTGGCGGTAAGAGTGGACCTTTACAATTTCCTCTCAGACCTGTCCACAGGGAATTGCCTTTCATGTCATTTGGGAATCAACTTCTGATGTAGGTGACTGAACTTTTGTTTTTTCCCTCTCCTTTTTATGCTGAATAAAAACGTTTTTTGACACCGCAAAGCAAAATTCAACACATTCGGAAAAAAACAAAATTCAGGGTAGTCACAATTATTGTACTTAGTCCCAAGGATGTACAGAAGTTGATTCTGTTGATACTGAAATGAACAATTTTTGTCCCAATAGTTTTTGATATTTTACCATGGAGAGAGTGTGGGGGACCAAGGCCAGAGCAGGAACCAGACGCAGACGACCGTATTTCTACGTACTATCAGGCGACTAGGTAAAGAACCCAAGCCAAATGCGCCTAGACCAATCAAGTTATCTTTTACCTCAGCTGACCAAAGCGACAAGATTGTGGCCATCTACCAACATAAGCTTAAGTCGGCCGGTGTGAATTTCAAACTTGCACATGACAAATCTAAAAATAGTGCCAAAGGCACTGTGCCCGCTTGGCTTTTTTAGCACAGTGGTGGAAAGCATAAGCCATATCAGAATCCCATACAAGCCATCTTTGACAATCTGTGACCAAAGCATACAAAGCAGATTTTGTGAGTTTGGTTTTGGCCTCCTGGCGGCAAAGTCAAGAATTAGATTTCACCAATACTTTGTCAGGAAGTCACTACAATGTCCGTAATTCGCTGCCGACGATAGGACTAGGCCTAAACATGCTAAAGGTGGCTATCAAACGGGCATGACAGTAGACAAAACGCTGTGCCCAAAGATGTGAATTTCCCGCCATTTCATCCTATTCGCCTCCCGCTAGTCCTAGGCCGAAGATGAGAAACTTCACTCTAAACGACTTAGAAGAATGTTATCATAGGTTTAGACCTAGGCTAGGCCTAGGCCTAGGCCTATTGTAATGTCGTGGGAAGTCTGTGCACAGATTCCCGAGTTTTTCACAGTAGGCCTAGGCCTAATAAAAGGCGCGAAACAATGCGCGGAGATGGCGCGCTTATTATGTCTACAACCTCCCTGGAGTTAACTGAGTTTTATATTCCATGCATTTCGCAAGAAGTGTCCCAAATGTTTCGGGTGTGTTAAACAGACTGACCTAGTATGAGAAGTGATTCCGATGGCCGCCTCAGATGAACTGAGACTGAGTATTGTCTGTCTGACTGTGTATCACTCAGATGAACTAATAACGAAATTGAAAGATAACTGAAGAAATTTAACGATTTTTGTGAACAGTACAACTAATTTACATGTTTCTCCGTTGTTCTCTCCCTCGCAAGCCACATACCACGCCTCGACGCTTTCAAATCCCCCCGCGCGTGAGTGCGTGGCGCGCAAAATTAGTTCACTCTCACTGTCCAAATCAAAGATGGCGTCATCATTTACCCAATATATACCGTTTAGGAGTTAAAGGGACTTTAATTTTACTTTCTAACTAGGTCAAACCATGAAATTTTTCAAAAGTTAGTTGTTAGTTGATGCATTATATAAGGAAGTCGAAACCTTATATAAGTAAGAAAGCAGTTGAGGCCCCAGCGGAGGGTTTTGCTGAAAAGACCAAAAAAGGCCTAAAAATTATCACGCCGTGTTAAAAATTATGAACGGCGTTCCAAGTGAACAGCGTTCCAAGTGAACAGTAAGTAGCTGAAATATTGTAAAATGTACAGGGTAAATCTATGAAATTAGTATCTGGGAAGTGTGAATTTTACCTTGTGAAACGGGTCAAGTCAGTTATGCTAGCATTAAGCTCGGGCGCGTGCGAGGGAAGAATCTTCCTATATCTAGATCCACTCATTTCCCTATTACTTAGATCCAACATAATGAACATTGCCACAGCAGCCAACTCATACAAAATACCACCATCAACTCTTTACGATCATATGAAAATTAACCACCACACCTATACAACAAGATGCCTGACAGATTCTGAAGAAAATTACCTAGTTATCTACATCAAGTACTGTGCCGATCGACACTTCCCACTATCCAGAGAAATGATCAAGGCCTATGTTCGCGAGATAATCAGCAGAAGTGGACGCTCAGCATCATGCAATATGGAAAATGGTCCCAGTGACAAATGGTTTCGTGGTTTTCTTGAACGCCACAGTGACATAACGATGAGGAAACCACAATCAATCAACCGTGCCCGCTCCCGAATGGGTAACGTGAACGTTATCAAGGCTCACTTCGATTTGCTGCAGTCGGTGCTGGAGAAGAACGCGTACAAACCAGGACAGATATATGCCCTCGACGAAGTTGGTTTTGGCCGTGAGGATGGCCATAGCCGGACAAATGTTTGCACAAAGAAAGGTGCACCAGCATACCGTTGCGAAGTCACAACAACACGGCACAGCACTGCACTAATATCAATTTGCGGCAACGGGACCATCCTGCCAACCTTCGTGACATTTCCCGGCGGCAAATACCGTGATGTCATCCCAGAGGACTGGTTGTTTTCAACAAGCGAAAACGGGTACATACACTCGGAGTTATTTTACAAATGGTTTGTCCAAATATTCCTGCCACACGTCGGCCACAACAGACCCTGTCTTCTTCTACTCGACCAGCTCGCAGCCCATTGCTCACTGAAGACTCTAGAAGCAGCAAAGGAAGCCGGAGTGGAAATTATTGGCTACCCACCACACACAAGTCACATTTTGCAAGGACTCGATGTGGTGGTGTTCAAAACACTGAAGACAAGGTTTAATTCCCTGGCCACCTCTCTGGGATACATCAACAAGTGAGTAGGCCCTATTGGCCCCTATTGGCGTGCACACTGGCTGGAACCATCACAAGTCTTAAAATTAGCTACTCTAAGTCTAAGGCACCAAAACACGTTTCTAGCTCAAAATATCACAATGATATGATGTTTATTTCATAGTTTATCTGCACGTAAGTTACAGAATGTGCAAAAGGTGCACAACATGAAAGTGTTCAATGAAACCGTGCTTGTAATTTTGGCACCACTTGCATTGGAAAGTCTTCAAATTCTGTCATTTCAGGGACATGATACTTGGTAAACAGCACTTCGCTACAGTCCTGAAGTATGCTCTGGAATAGCGTTCAGGAAGACTGGAGTGATTCCATTCAACCCAGCTGCCATCGATGCCTCAAGGCTTCTTCCTGAAGATCCGTTGGACATGTTGGAACAGGTAGGCCTACATCATAACAGACTGTTGGTGTTGAACCTGTGAATGAAACAACAATACGTGACGCAAGAGGCTAAAAGGGTTAAAAATCTGTTCAGTGAAACAGTCGTTTAAAATATTTCGCATTTCCTTTTTACTTTGATGTACAAAGAATTATTTGTATCATTTCAGCTCAAACCCTCACACGACTGCCAGGAGCAGACTGTTCCCGACATTGAGTCTGAAATACCGGCACTTAATTCAGAGCACGATGTTCTGGAGAATGAGGGAGACGCAACTGTATACGAGCTGACAGAAGGTATAAAAATTCACCTTTTCTGGCCTGCCCAACTGACAAAGAAGCACGCCGACCTTTTTAAGTTTTGTGTTATTTGATGCAACCATACTGTTAACCACACAAGCTAAACATCTGTGGCCGATTTCACAAAGGGCGTTTAAGAATTTAGACGTGACTGTGTAACTTCGTCAGATGCATGGTGGAACTGCGTGCATTTAGTGAAATCTTAAACACCCTTTGTGAAATCGGCCCCTGAATTCTCATTTCACAGATGCAACATTACCTGATTTGCTATCGGACGAAGATGGAAGGCATCTGGGAGATGCAACTGTATACGAGCTGACAGAAGGTATAAAAAAATCATGAAATTCGCCTTTTCTGGCCTGCCCAACTGACAAAGAAGCACACCAACCTTTTTAAGTTAAGTTTTGTGTTATTGGATGCAACCATTACTATTAACCACACAAACTAAACATCTGAATTCTCATTTCACAGATGCAACATTACCTGATTTGCTACCGGAGGAAGAGGGAAGGCAACACTCGCTTCTGGAGAATGAGGAGGAAGATGCAACTGTACACGAACTGACAGAAGGTATAAAAATCATATGTACATTTCAGTATTTATTGTATATGAAATTCGCCCTTTCTGGCGGCCTGCCTAACTGATGAAGTAGCAAGTTTTGTGTTATTGGATGCAACCATTACTATTAACCACACAAACTAAACATTTGAATTCTCATTTCACAGATGCAACATTACCTGATTTACAAGTGGAGGAAGATGGAAGGCAACACTCGCTCAATTTATCCAGCGGAAACGCAACAAAAACGTATGATATTGTTTGGAAGCATTTCATTGAGCTAAATCAAGTCTCTCAAATCTCGGTCACATTGTTTAATCCTATACTTGTCACGATGACATTACCACTTACTAATGGGCAAATTTTACACCAAGAGGCATGTGAGGAGTGATACATGTACTAGTATTTTTAAGCTCCAGTGGAAAATCCTAATCAAATCGTTATACGTGTAGTTCTACCTTTTTTTCTAGATGTGATGAATGTGGCCACAAATTGCAATGCAATTTCTGCCGACCTCATGTTCTTGTTCAGCAAGGCCTCATTCCTCCGGATCTTGCCGATGTCTTCAGCACCAACTTCCCCAGGTCCAAGGGGGCAAAAATGGCAATACCATCTGGGCGGATCCTGACTGGCGATGAGGTCATCTCTGCCCTGAAACAGAAGGAAAAGGACTTAGAGAAAAGGTGATTATATACCCACCACCGCGGCATTATTGTCATCTCTTCTGTATCACAATAAGTCACTTTTTGACAAGTAATGTTCATTTCAACAAGATTAACAGACTCCCACAGCCCATCTTGAAGAAGTGGAAAATTTTATATACTTCAGGAATGAGATGAAAGCTGAGAAGGAAGAAATAAGGCGAGAAAACAAGAGGAAGAAAGAATGTGAGAAAGAAGAGCGAGAGAAAATACGACTTGAGAAGAAAAGGAAGAGAGAGGCTGAGGCAGCAGAGAAAGCAAAGTTGTTAGCAGAGAAGAAGAGAAAGCGGGAACTGGCCAGAGAAGAGCGGGAAAGAGAGGCAAGAAGGAAGAAGGAAGAACAGAAATTTAAGAAAGACATGGCGGTGACAGCAAAAGCAAAGAAGAACAGGGTCAGGGAGAAAAAGAAGCAATCTTGGCAACCTCCCTTCAAAAACATCGACTTGTTGCCAGATCCATCTGTATTAACAAGGCTATATGATATATGCAGCGCAGTTGGGAATGGTCAAAGCATTAAAGCGTCTCTTCCTCAGCAGCATGACCTAATGAAGGAACAAAATGGGCCCTACAGCCTGGTGAATGAAGTCACCGGAGAGCATGAAGATGACTATGCCGATATGGGTTCAGTCTTACTGCAGAAATTATCAACCAACAACGTGAAGAACATAAACATCGACGCTCTGATGACGACTTCAGCAGTATTGATCAAGTCTGCCAAAAGTAACATGGATCCGCTGAAGATGGCCGAAACGCTGAAGATGGCACCGGACCACATGAACAACTGGGAAAAGTACGTGCAAATTGCAGCCAGCTGGAAGGATGATGGGTCAACAAAGGACAAATTGAATCTTGGTCCAACTGATTGGCTCAATGATCAGGTAAATTTTTACCAAAAAATGATCAATCACATGATCAATTTTTGAAATTCAGCGCATGTTTAAATTGTTTGATTTCATAAAGTATGTCACTATGCCACCATTCTGTTATTGGGGAATTAGAAACAAAGTTGATCATGTGAAAAATGATTCTGTCCACTCAGTTTCGCAAGTATATTATTCATTTCAGGTTATCAAGACATTCCTAGATATTCTAGCGGCAGAGGAACCACCAAATAAAGTTCACATCCTGACATGTTTCCTAGCTGCAAAATGGCGAGAGGGAGATTTGACTTCATGGCTCTATAAGGAGGTAAATCAGATACCAGTATCCTTAACAGAATGAGAAGGGATGAGTAGAGACTTGTATGTCATCGAGATCATGACAGTCTGTGACCTTTCTCCAATTCTTTAGTTAAGAGATGGCACTCAATCCTGCGGGCTAACACAGATCAATGCTGAATTTGAATAACAGCAAAGAGGTGTGTTGACCCAAAGGTTGAGCATGTCCGGACAGGATGGGTGCTGTACACTAGAGGCATGGCAGAGGGTTAGGCAAGACAAGGATAGGATGGTGCAGGTGCATCGTCTACATGTACATAACATTCACCACCACAACAGCCAGCTGGAAATGAAAGAAGTGAAATGAATACATGCAAACAACAAACAAACATTGTTACCGACACCACCACACACTCACATACGACATAACTGTAATACTGAGTAACAACAATGCAAGCTTGCACTCACCGCAATGGTAGACTACAGCTATGTCAACTCAATCTACATGTACGTCAACTCCAATCAATGAATCACTCAATGTCTTTATTATGTTGTAGGTAAACTTCGATGAATTCCGGTGGATATTCCTACCCATCTGCCACAACCAACACTGGATCCTCCTGGTGGCAGACTGTGTTGGCCATACAGTTGGCATTTACAACTCTGTAAGAAACTGGTCAGGACCATTGGAATCATTTTACATCGCATCATGGTGGTAAGTTCATACAAATAAGGATTTATGGCAACATAACTTTGCATATTACGTGATTCATAAGGTTGGAATGTCTAGATACAAAGAGCTTCCAGATTAATTGTGATGGTAATTTTAAATATAACTTCAATATTTTCAGTCGTTTCATGGCTGCAAGAGGAGACAAGAGGGAGTGGCAAACAATCAAGTATGAAAGCAGCCAGCAAAGTGATGGATACAACTGTGGGATATTTGTGCTCATGGTAAGTTTTATGTTATGATGTACCTGAACAACAGATGGTCTTTTTGTTATTCTCCACAGTAAAAATCGGGTTGGATACAGGGTACCGGTGCATTCCAGTACACAGCAAATGGAGATAAACCTGCAAGTCAGAAAGTATTTTCATGTTAAGATTCAAAAATATAGTGCTCAGTTTTTTTATGAGTAAAAATACAATGATGCGAATAATGTCAACGTACTACTTTAAAAATATTGCAGAATGCTGAGGCGATTTTGAAGGGAGTGCCACCAACAATCATGCGGACATTCCACTGCGACACTTACAGAAAGTATGTCCTCGGCAAAATTCTATCCAGGAACTGAATGAGACATGAAGAAGACTGACCGATTGTCAAAAAATGTGATACGAGTGTCGATAAGTATGCTGTGTATACTATCTCACCAGAACTGTAGTGAAATTGTGTTAGTAACACATTCTAAAAATGTGTGCAAACAGTACAGTGGGGCCTGCATGTATATTAAATTTGTAAACGTTTGTAAATATTGTAAATATAATTGTAAACATTGTATATAATACTACTACATCTTACAAATCATATGCTCTTTCTGAAGATGCTGCGGACAAATTAGACTGTGAATTGTGTAATTACAAGACGTGTTGGCAGGCCTTCAGAGTATATTTGTGAATACTTTGCTGGTTGTAAATTCTGTAAATACTGTATATATACACTATAACACTGTAGATACTGTAAATATCTGTAAATACTGGTACTGTAAATATTATTAACATTGTAATCATTGGAAACATTGTAAGTAACTTTTGATTAAATAGTAATGTTGTATATATATTCTTTCTGCCTTAATAATGATCAGAGGCGGCTTGCATGGGTCACATAAACTCCTCAGTGTACACAAGGGTCCCATATCTGGTGAAGTATTTTTACCTGCTTCACCTCTTGTCCTTGTCAGCATCAGTTGGCACCGGGGTACTGACAGTAGGGCCTAACTGCAAGTGATCAATGGTACCCACACTTAGCATGGAATCTGGCGATTGCAGGTTTTGTTTTGACCTGGAAGGAAAGAGGCATACTCTTAGTCTTACTCAAGAATTTTGATCACGGGCCTGGATGACTCGACTGGGAGAAGAGCTCTGGCATGGATCATTCTGCTCAGGCCTATAAGCCTACAATTTGGGCCCATCAGGCTGGGTATGATAGGACTAGACCTTACCGGTAGCCCTAACACCATAGCTCCTCGACCTATGATCCTAGGCCTAGCATCTAGGCCTATAGGCGCCAGGCCTACCGGTAGCCCTAACACCACATTATGACACAGCTCCTCGACCTATATCCTAGGCAGGCCTACCCTAATGCCTAGACACAGGTACGCACTGCTGCAGTGCAATAGGCCTACATTTAGGCCCTCTATTTACAACCACACCATTCAAAATGTATGCATGCAGACACACCACTAGACAGTAATGACAGCCAATAGAGACACCCCAGAAGCCAGCCTGCCACTAACACTACAGGCTGGGGGCCTAGACCTAGGCCTATAGGCATAAAATTAATTTGTCTTCGTGAACATGCCCTGTCAATAACGCTAGGCAAGCCTGCCGGTACGGTAGTTGGACCAGGCCAGGCCGAATTGTAAACACTGACTGCACGTGCTACCACGTGCACTGCACGCTGGGCACGCCCACGACCCAGTTCGGGAAAGGTCAGACCACGCCCATATTTTTCCGGGAAATCTGACCGAAATGCGTGCACTTTGAACGACACACTCGTCGGCAGGCCTAGGCCTCAAAAGTCAAATTTAGCCCCTCAATTGAACATTGAAGAGTTCTAATTTGTACTATATATATTCGTGAAGACAATTATTCCCAAAATTGACACCTGCCAATTGATTATGTTATTTGACAAGACGTTTTAATGCAGGATACACCGCCCGAGGAAAGAGACGGGAGTGGCAGCCATTTTTTGGGAAGGGCCGAACATGGTATCCGAAATTAAAACTGCTGATAGTCGCAGAATCAGGGGGTTCGCTCAATCTGACTGACATGTTCAGATTCAGAAATGTCTATATTTTAATGGCATTCTTATTAGAAGGTCACAGGTGTAATACTTACGAAGAAAATGGTATCAACTTGGACGTTCCGAACTGGGTACTGTCACCGGCCGGCGCCATGACTCATCTGACCCAATTTCCAGCGTCCCGAGAGACGAGTTCAACGCGGGTCAAGGTCTATTTTCATTAATAAATTATAGATCGGCGCTTCTTCTATAACATATTCCAGTTAAAACATATTTACTCAACGCGCAATAGTTGTTTTTGGTAAAAAAGACGAATAACCATTCCGAACTGGGTACTGCGACGTTACAAGAACTACCAACCAGCTGAAAACCTGGAGGCCAAGTCTGAAGACATCGTCTTGATGGAGACCAAGTTAAAGGATTTGGACAGTCGTATGGAAACGTTTAAAGTCACGCAGGGTGAAGTGGAGGTGCTGCTGGAGAGGCAAGAGGACGTTGACGCAAGTGTAGCTGAAAATGGGGACTACCTCGATGGCATTTTGGAAATACGGAGCAAAATTGTCCGGTATGTACATGAACTAACTATCGCTCTTAAAAGTAGTGACACAGACGCTGCCACGCCCACGATTGTGGCTGGCGTTAAAAAGGATCGAGTCCATCTGCCCAAGATCGAACTTCCCAAATTTAGTGGCAATGTCATGGAGTGGACATCATTTTGGGACAAATTCAGTGCTCTTATAGATAAGTCTAGTTTACCAACAATTAGTAAATTCACGTACTTGGATTCCTTTCTTGAGGGTGACGCCAAGGCCGTAATTGACGGACTTTCTATTACCGTTGATCATTATGAAACCGCCAAGAATTTGTTAGAAGAACGCTTTGGTCGAAAGGAAAGATTGAGATTTGCCCATATACAGAGTTTGCTGAGTTTGAGTTCCGCTTCCAGCAGTAGTTCCAAACAGCCGGTAGTTCTGTCCGGTCTATACGATACTCTCCAGACGCATATTAGAAGTTTGGAAACGTATGGTATAAAAGGCAGTGATTTTGGTGTATTTCTAACCCCAATTGTCCTTTCTTGTTTGCCGGGAGATATACGACTGGAGTGGGCCAGAGACTGCGATGGTAAGGAGTCTGATTTAGATAACTTGTTGGCCTTCTTGAAGAAAGAAATAAGACGTCGTGATAGTGCAGATCTGTGTTGTGAAGGGAAGATTGGTGAAGAGGTCTTGCCCTCAGCTGTAGCGTTACCGACCAATGCCGTTGGTAGTACCAGTGAGTCTCAGTCGTCGGTTAGTCCCGAGGGAGGTGGTTCAAGTTCCCAGACGTGCGGAATTTGTGGTCGGAACCACGCGACGTATAAGTGTTGGGATTTGGTTAATCTCTCAGTTCGTGAGCGCAAAAGAAAAAATCATGAAGTGTAGGTTGTGTTTTAGATGTTTGAGTCCGCGCCATCTTGCCAACTCGTGTAGTGCCACGTGTCGGAATTGTAACGGTAACCACCATAGTCTGTTGTGGGAGTCGGGACGACGGAGGGAACGGTTTAAGGGACAGTCCAAGTCTCGCGGTGGTGGTAACAAGGAGAAAGAGTCCCGTAGTCGTGTTGGTGAAGTAGGAACTGAGAAAACGCCGTCGGATGTTACCACGTGTAATGTTAGTGTTGAGGGACAGACTGTTCGTAGTATTCTCCCTATTGTTAAAGTTCGTGTGATAGGTTCCAAGGGAGTCACTGACGCTAATCTGCTGTTCGATACGGGGGTCGGATCATAGTTATGTTACAAGTGACTTGGTCAAAAAGATTGGACCTTGGTTTGAAAACTCTGAATCTATTAGGTTTGCGTCGTTTGGTGGTGGCATTTCTGATAAAAATGTATTAAGAAATGTTTATTCATTGCAGGTGTCAAGTGTAGATGGTAGAAGTGTGGAAACCGTCCAAGCTGTGGAGGTTCCTGTCATTTGTGCTCCCATACAGAAACCTGGCATACCTACCCATGTGTTGGAGTCATTTCAAGAAGCAGGTGTTGTGTTTTCCGAATGGGGTAATGTGAGCGAGACTAGCATTGATATCCTAGTGGGTATTGACGCTTACTGGGACTTGATGAAGGTAGGTTTGAAAAAACACAAGAATGGCTTAGTTGCCCAGGAAACGGTTTTCGGGTGGATTCTGTCTGGGAGCATGAAGGTCACTGATAGTTTGTCACATTGTAGTGTCTCTCATCACGTCCTGTGTGTGAACTGTGTTTCTGATACGGATGTCAGAAATTTTTGGAACTTGGAATCTGTAGGAATTGGTAAAAATGAGAACCTTCCTCTTGATCCAGTACTAGAGAACTTTGAGAATTCTATTCAGTTCGTGAATGATAGGTATGAAGTGGCGTTACCTTGGAAGTCAGACTTCATACCAGGGTCCCTATTGGATAATAGGCGCTCTGCTATGAAGCGGTTAGGTGTTTTGACTAGGCATTTAGATCGAGATCTTGATTTGAAGACCAAGTATAATGCTGTGTTTCGTGAGTATGAGCAGCTCGGTTTCATACAGGAAGTTGATGAGAGCGAGTCACATGGAAATTACCCGGTTTACTACTTACCGCACAGGCCTGTTGTTAGAAATGATAGGGAATCTACTAAGGTCAGACCAGTGTTTGACGCGTCGGCCAAAGGTTTTAACAACATCTCTCTCAATGACTGCCTTGAAACTGGCCCTTCATTGGTCCCTAGTTTAGTGGAAATTTTAATTAGATTCCGAAGGTGGCAGGTGGCGCTAACTGCAGACATTACCAAGGCTTTTTTACAAGTGGGAGTCAGACGGGAAGACCAGGATGTACATAGATTCTTGTGGGCTTACAATGGGTCAATTAGAGTCATGCGCTTTGTACGGGTACCTTTTGGCAACAAAAGTAGCCCTTTCCTTCTTAATGCGACAATCAAGCACCACCTGGCATCTTGCCCCCTTCCTTGGCAGTGACAGAGTTAAAGGAAAATTTGTATGTCGATGATTTTCTGTCGGGTACAGATTCTGATCGTGAAACGGCCGACTTGTTTGATAATAGTCGGGATGTCATGGCTGATGCAGGCATGTGTTTGGCAAAGTGTCATTCCAATAGTCAGTGCCTTGTTGACATGTTTAGTCGAGAATCTGGTACCAATTCGGATGTGAAAGTGTTAGGTCTGAAGTGGTTAGCTGATTCTGACCAGTTTGTGTTTGATGCTCTTGCTGGTCTCCAGGACTCCACCCTCGTTTGTACGAAACGCACAGTACTGAGTTTCATATCCAGACTCTTTGATCCTTTAGGATTCCTGATGCCATTTTCGATGGCTGCCAGGATTCTTTTCCAGGATATTTGGACTTTGGGTCTGGATTGGGACTCGGTATTACCAGATGAAATTCGTGCCAGATTTTTGGCTTGGGTTGGAGACCTGGTAGTCCTGGCAACTTGGAAGGTGCCCAGGTGTTACTTTTCTGGTACTACCTGGAATGATGTACAGGAAAAACTTGACATACACGTATTTTGTGATGCCTCGGAACGTGCTATGGTGCCGTGGTTTACCTCGGAGTACCAACTGGTGAAGGCCAGTACAAGACGGCCATTGTAATATCCAAGGCCAGAGTTGCTCCACTGAGGAGACTGACGATACCTAGACTTGAATTGTTGGCTGCACTCGTTGGTGCCAGATTGTTGACATTTGTGCTTGCGGGATTGAAGTTAGGCTCTCATGTTCAGTGTTACTGTTGGACTGATTCCATGGTGGTGTTGGGTTGGTTGAGAAATGAGAATAGGACTAAATTACCAGTGTTTGTAGCTAATAGAGTTGCCGAAATTTTGGAGTTGACCAGCCCAGCAAATTGGTTTCATGTAGAAGGGGGTCATAACCCCGCAGACCTGATAACCAGAGGGTTATCAGCCAAAAGGTTGATTGCTTCTCAGTTGTGGGTGAATGGTCCCCACTGGTTAAGTTCTGAGTTACCAGATGTGGAAATTTTGAGAAAACGGATTTCAGAAAATCCAGTTGCTGTAGACATTGCCAAGGAGGGGGCGGTTTCCCAGAGTTTGGTGTCGGTCATGTGCAGACCTGAGAAATTGTTCCCTGTAGAGAGATGGTCTACGTTTGATAAGGCTTTACGAGTAACTGCCTTTGTCTTGAGGTTCATTGCCTTGTTGAAAAAGAAGGTTCAGTTGAAATCTGGTGTATCTTGTGTCAGTAAGCCTAATGAGTCTTTTCTTTCTATTTCAGCGGCGAGTAGTGACGCGGAGAGAGGATTGATGGAGTGCTGTACACGTGATGCCGTCCCCTTGACTTTGCAGGAGTTGACCGGAGCCAAGTTGTTGCTTTTCCAGCATGCTCAGAGGGAGCATTATTACCCGGAGTTGTGCGCACTGAGAGATGGCCGTGTCACACCAAGAACTTCCTCCATTTTGAAGTTGTCCCCCTTCCTTGCGGATGATGGTTTGTTAAGGGTGCGTGGCAGATTGCAGTTATCTGCTTTGTGTTACGAGGAAAAGCACCCCATCATCCTCCCATACTGCCATCTTTCATTGCTACTGGTAAGATTTCAACATGTTTTCTTGGGGCATGCTGGTGTGGAGACTCTGGTTTCCAACCTTAGAAACAGTTATTGGATTGTCGGGGGGCAGACGGTTGGCCAAAACTGTAAAGAAGTATTGTGTTCCTTGTCAGGTGCAAGATGCTGCTGCGTGCAACAGTCCAGTAGCACCGCTCCCCTCTCTCCGTGTCATGAAGGCAGCTGCGTTTACCATTACTGGTTTGGACTACGCGGGACCTTTGTACTGCTCTGATGAACCTGGCCGAAAGAAGTACATACTTCTGTTAACTTGCGCTATAATACGTGCCGTGCATCTGGAATTGGCTGATTCCTTGGGGTTGACCGACTTTGTGTTAGCTGTTCGTAGATTTGTCGCTAGGAGAGGCCTGCCGAGGGTTTTCTTTTCTGATAACGCTAAGACATTCATTGCAGCTAAGTTCAAGTTGCGGGAGATTTATTCTCATTGGTCCCCAACTTGGAAGTTCATAGTTCCCCGTTCTCCCTGGTGGGGAGGATGGTGGGAACGCTGCGTTCGTACTGTCAAGCGTTCTCTGCGGAAGACCATTGGTAGGAGCTCTCTGGCAAAGATGGAGTTGGTGACAGTTCTAGTCGAAATTGAGGCATGCGTGAATTCACGTCCGTTGACGTTTGTCGGAGACACCTTGGAGTCGGCCAATCCCCTCACTCCTTCCCATTTCTTAATTGGGAAAAGTTCCAGTTTCATTGTTGATGAGGGTAACTTGGAGGATGCGGAACCGGTGGTCACCTCTGCTGATTTGAAAGAACGAGCAGTGTTACAGGATGTTAGATTACAGCAGTTTTGGCAGACTTGGAGTGCAGATTATTTGAGAAATTTGCCTCCCGCCTTGACCAAATTTAAGAGTTGTGGTGAACTGAAAGTTGGTTCTTTGGTCCTAATTGAGGAGGACCACTTGACGAAACGGCTTGAATGGCCCATGGCCGTGGTGACCGCCTTGCATCCTGGGGTTGATGGTGTAGTCCGTTCTGTCAGTTTGAAAACATCCAAAGGTCAGGTTACCAGAGCAGTGCAGAGACTCCACCATGTTGAGTTGTATGACAACAGTGATATTGTTGATGTGACGGAAAATGTGAACCACACTAAGAGTTCGAATGGAGACGACTCGGAGCGTTCTCCTGATGCGGCTGTGTCGCGTGTGTCAAGATTTGGTCGTGTAATCAGACCAAAGGTCAGATTGGACCTTTAAATTCCATTACGGCGGGTGCGCGACGTGCTCCGCTCGTCGTCATGGTTTCCGTACTTGCATGTATAGGCGGAGTTTGACTGAGAAATGTGACTTTGTCATGGTGAATACTGCTAAGGACTTGTGTTATTATAGCATTTTGTGAATTAAGAGCCGAGTTTCTAATGGTCATGATCATTTTTCGGTTATAAATTTAAAATACCTTTTTTAAGTGTTTAGTAGTCGGCTGGTTGTGTGGTTTCACTCATGTCCTCAGTGTTAATTGTGTGGCCAGTTTATAGTTGAGCCTTGCGGCTCCTTATATTTGGAGTTAAATTCGTATCTTAAGGATTGGTTTAATTAACAAATCTTTTCCTGTAAATGACAGTTATTGGAGTGCCTCCAATGGGGGAGAATGTTGTGGATAGATCACATTCCTTTACGGACTACTGCTGTTGGATCACATTCCTTTTACGTACTACTGCCTTGATCACATTTCTCTATGGTCTGCTGTTTACATGGTTTTCAAAATTTGTTCTAGGCCTATTTGTTCCCATTCATGTTGTGTAACATCTGAGCTGTTAGTCATGCGTAGTCATGCTTAATCAGGTTTCCTTTCATAATATTATGAAATATTCCTAATAATAAACAGCCATGTATTTGGTCCTTTATTCACGGGCCTATAAATTGGTTTGCTTTTAATAAACATTTGCAATTGCCAAACATCCTTCGTTGTGTGAACTTCTTCAGGGCCTCCGTGTCCTTGCCTGGTTCAGGACCCTCCTAAACAATGATCCTAGAAGTTTAAAGCTATACATATCCACCTCTCTATTTTGTGAGAAAAACACTAATGATAAACAAAATGAAGTTACGAAAAAGATTACTTTTCCTTGAAATTTTCACACCTCCGGTTTTAAAACATTGACGCTCTTTTGCTATAAAACGCATTGAACTTTACTTCTGAAAAAGGGTCAGGTTGACTTGATATTGCTAATAACAGCTGATGTACCAGTCGCATGAAATATGTGGAAAAAGCCGATTGGTTGCTTCAAAGTGACGTAATGGCGGTGACCGTAAACATTGCACGAGGTCATCAGGATACACATCTTGTCATGTTTTTTGCACACGAAAGGCAAGAATGAACACACTTCATTAAGTACGGCCGAAAGTGAATTAAATAAAGTATGTGGAGTAACATACTTTGGTGAAGATGGCGAGGGAGCATAGCGATCAAATGCATTTCAATGACGTCACATTTCTTGCCGGCAGTCAGAAGCTAATATAACTTTGAGAGAAAATGGCATTGTTCGACATACATGTACATATCACCCTATCTAAGTCATAGTATAACCACTAGAAAAATTAAATATGAAGTGATTAAACAGTAATTAGGTAGTCGATAATTGAGCAGTAGGTGGTACCAAAAGCACGGAAATAGTTCCATATTTCCCGAACTTCATTTTTACTACAATTTTTTTTCATAAAATGGAGAATTTTTATAACTATAACTTTCAACCTTCTAAAATTGTAAGATGAAATCCCTTAATATATTACTAGTATATTCAGTGTAAAATTGCAATTTCTGATAGTATGAATACTTTCTGAGATATTGGCCCTAAAAGTTCGATGCATCTTTGGGGGCGGGGCCGGGGCGATATAGGCCTTTTCCACATTATATTCAACGGTATTACCTCACCGTCACTCCAAATCAGACACCCACCACATTGTCACGCTATTTCGCTTTTATGGCAGAAAGAATAGAAAGAATAAGAATTTACACAACTCAATGATTTCCGTATAAATTCTCCGTGTTTATTTCACACGCCATATAATATAATATCACAAGGCGCATTGAGACATCATTAAACTTACAGATGAAAATTACAAAAGGATCACAGAAGGGTCTTCCAATCCAGAGCCGTGGCGCGTGCAGACGGGGCGAATGTGTGTGCAGCGGAGCCGTGGAGTGGGCAGCAAAAAGGGGTCCAAATTCAATGAAAACATCGGCAAATACGGTTCTACCTTAGTTGAGAATCTTTACGTCGTGTGACGGACAAAAATCACAGGATGCGATTAAAAATCGGAAGATGTCAGTCAAAGCGATGAATCAGTCCCAGGCAAAAGCCATGTGGAGAGCACTGCATCCGTGGGGCGTTACCGCCGGTTTGCGCCAAGAATGACGTGTCATTCAGCTTTTATACTCCAGGAATCAAAGTAGTTCGGAACCCTGACGTTGAAATACTACGCACACCAAACATTACTAATTTGTACACTATAAGCCTAAAATTGCACTCTTAAACTTCCTTATAAAGGGTTGACATAAATTAACATAAATTATGCGCCTAACATAACCACTAATGAGAAGTTACCCCTAAGTTGACGTCATGGTCATGACCTAGATTTTGAATGCAAGTAGTATGGGCACCCGGATGCCGCACTTTTAAATTATTACGTAAGTGCGGCAGCCGGGTGCCCGTGATGTGATTACGTAATTACGTAACATAGCCAGGTGCTATAGCTTGAATACTAATGAGGTGTTAATTAATGAGGCATGATAAACGGTGTTTTGCTNAATGTCCATGCAGTTGTTCTGGCTTGCTGTATACTCCATAACATCTGTGAGTACCACAATGAACCCTTCAATGATTACTGGTTGGACATTGTGAGGCAGATTGAGCAGGGACAACCTTTACGGATGGAAAATCAGCAGGTGAATCCTCCAGATGGAAGGGCGATAGCAGATGAAGCTAATGCAACTCGCGAGGCATTAGTCCGGTACTTTAATCATTAACTTAAGAGGCAGCTCACTAGCATAAAGGAATCAACCATAAAGGTTTAACGATGAACTTACTGAGGGATAGGCTACACACCAGATGTCTCTCACTGCCTAAATTTTGGCGTTACGTAATAGGCACGAGCGTCAACTTTTTTTGTATCATAAGATCAACTAGTCGGAATTCAACAAAATTTGCAGAAGGGTTTGTAGAAGGGTATTGCCTATCATATGGAAGAGTCAGAATGCAAATTTTTGGAGGTTTAAAGGGATACTGTCCACAAAGCTTAATTTGTAAGTTGAACCTTTATGGTTGATTCCTTTATGCTATTAGGCTACTAACAGTACTGCGACTATACAGCAGGTGTCACTAGTGACCATGAACTCATGAATAGTGTCATTAAAGCGATGTGTCAGCCAAAATATTTGAATGCAAAAGGGGACGAATCTTTGTTTACAAACACTCATTTCCTGCATTCTGATTGGCTGTGAGGGCAATGTTTACAAACTTCATCCTTGTGTTTACAAAACGACTGTCGATTCGCTTTAAGGAATTTTACTTCTTCAACAATGATGCCCATGTTGGATTCTCATGCCATCAATTCTGTGCCAGTAATCATGGCAATACGCGAATGCACTAAAACATGTAAAAAGCTGCATCTAGAGGCCCTATAATGGACCACGGTATTTAAAGGGAGACTCCACTCGACGTGTGAACTTCTGAATTTTTGAAGTATCATTAATACATTCAAATTCATTGATATCTGCAACATGTCAGATTTTTTTTAAATCAGCAAACTCATGATTTTAAGAGTTTTAATTGAATCCCAAGGAGACAATTGCACAGCACATGTGATGCCATATGTGTTCAATGCATATTTATGAAGGAACAACCTATAGGATTAGGCAGTCACAGTATTAGCTCATTTACTACAAAGGTCGTCAGCCTATTGACACTTGTGACATCAAAATTCATGGCATTAGTCTCCATGGATTGATAAAAATTCAAAAGGTTACAATGAGTGGAGTCTCCCTTTAAGGAGCATTGAGGTCTAGTGGATAGCAAGGTGGACGCCTGATCAGAGGGTCCCAAGTTCGATATCCAGTCCTGACCAAGATAAAGCATTGACCTTGTTTGTGACCTTGAGCAAGTCACTTTGCTTCACACTGCTTCACCCCACCCAGGTGTAAAATGGGTACGTGGCTGGTAGTAGTCTGTGTGAATGTTATTCATGTTATTCCAAGAGCGCTGAAATTGGCGTCTCCCCACAGGAAATGGTTAATGGTTATCGAAAAAGGCTGAAATCAATTCAGCAGTTGCATACAGTAACAAATAAGGGCTATTCTTCAGCAACGAGTCGATCCCTTTATAGGGTTGTCAAGGGCCTTGTCACATGATGGAGACTTGTGCCTGGTTTTCACAAACTGGGTCACACTGCACTGGCAACTGTTGACTGTGTTTGCCATCCTCACACACTGGGTGGATGCCTGCCTTATTTGAATAGAATGGGCAATTCTCACCTTCTGCATTCCTTTCCACGTTCAGAAGAGCCCAATGGAATCAAACATTGCATTTATCAGGTCTCAAATATGACTTCCTTGGCGCCAAACCTTGGGAGTGCAATTCTAAAACTTCTCTCATTTTTAACCCTAGTTGTAAGGAATAAGCATTACTCGATATATATCAAAATAACATCATTTATTTTGTAACTTCAACATCAAAGCAGTATTCCCTGCACCTTAACTTGAATGGCGATTGTTCATTTTCGTCAGTTGAGGAATCTGAATTGTGATCTTTGAGAAAATGGAGAAAGCTATGAAGCTGCAAACTGCAGCGATTATTCTGTACAGCACAACAAATAATCCCTGCAATTTGCAAGTGCATAGCTTTTTCTGTTTTCCCAAGGATCACAACTCAAGATTCCTCAAGTGACGAAAATGAACAGCCCCTTGATGAACAACATCCATGGCGGTTGGATATGTCTATACAATAGTTCTTGTGTTTGCATGCCTGTTGGATTTACTGTTGTTGTATTAAGCAGGTTTTCTCATGAATAAAAGAATAATTAAACTGTAAATTGTATTTTGTTTTACCTTCCACTCGCCCAGCGAAAGGCCTGTCTACACCATCAACATTTCCAACATTTCTAAGAACAGTGAGTAACAACAAATCTGCAACAACTTTGTTTTGAGAAGAAGTGATGTGTGGATTCCTCTGCAACATTTTCAAAACTTTCTTTGATTTATTCCAAGACTGTCCACACTGTACAACAAAAAATCTCAAAAACAGTTGTTACAGATTTGTTGCAATTCAGTGATTTAGAAATGTTTTGGAGATGTTGATGGTTATGTACCCGTTATATCCTTGACTAAGGAAATAGGATGACCATGAACTAATTTTCATTTAACAAATCCAAACCAGATCTGATATCACTGAAAAGGTTGCGAGGTTGTGCTCGTTCTCTGGGCCATATGGATTGGTCATGGGATGGACGGCTGGATGGTGTAAGTGGCTGCACCTCATATTCCATTGCATCTGATCCACTTGGCGATGCACTTGAGAAATTAGGGGCTGACCTGTTCCTTGGTTGCAACATGTTGACAGCTCCTCTGGCGTGATTAGGTGTTCCATGGCAAACTGCAGCATTTGGTGAGTACTGCGGTACATGCATACCATCGAAGCTGGAAGTGGGTGGTGGGAACTGACCTGAAAGAGAATACCACACGGTCATTTAAGGCAATCTCCTGCACAGAGGTCAGACCGTTTCACCTTACTGATTCTGCCTTCAAATGTCAGCGCACCGTACTTCTTTCCACAGGATAGGAATGACGTTATTCAAGATGGCTGCCTCTACAGTAGCAAATGGTTGTTTACTTTTCAAAATCACACGATCAAATTCAAAACATCTGATTGACATGTTGATAGGTGGAATGAATGAGGAAGTGACCCCTTCAAATATAATGAATATTTCTGCTGTTCCAAATGGGTATGACACCACTCTATGGCTGGCAAAAATTTGGTGGAAAAATCTTAGCTCACTTTTAAACTACACACAAAAATGTATTTCTCAGAATTCAAATTTCCCGCTTAATTAGTGATGTCATACCTAGAACCATTTCTATAGTCATCCATTGTAAAATGTACCAAATCTTTATCCTAAGAGCCTGTCAAGTGCACTTTCTGACTCAAAGTGTTGATTTAGAGGAGGAAAAGTCCAAAGTAAACACTAACTGTCTCAGGAAGGGTATTATTATTCAACAAACTGTCGAGATTGACTAAGATATCGAAATCTCTATGGCCTTTTCAATTCTTTCTGAATTTTCACCTGAATTTCAACTCAAGTGTAAAGATCCCCCACAGGGTAACTATTGATTTTCAATCAGGGCAACACGGTTGACATTAGAAATATATTCTTTCCAGCTGTATTAGATACAGATGCAAATGGTCACTATGGTTCTCTGAATGACATCACTAATTGAGCGGGAAATTTGAATTCGAAAAGTACTTTTTGGTGTTTATTTCGGAAATGGGTGGCGGGAGATTTTCAAATCAAACTGTTGTGAGTCCTAAAGTGATATCATAAGGCATTTTGAGATGTAGGTAGCCCAGTTTGGCTGGCAAAGTGGTCAGTTCCTCTTTAAAACTAGTGCCTGTCATACCTGCAGTATATGCTTGAGTATTGGTCTTGGTACCGGTAAACATTTCCATCATGGCTCTCATCATTGTCATGTTCTCTTGAAATTCTTGTGCCCTCATTTCCTTTTCCATGGCAGCTTGTGCTTTCATCTGCTCTTGTTCATGCTGATAGAACCGCTTCTGAGCTTCATCCTGCTGAGTCATAAATTCACGAAAAAGGACCTCAACCTTGGATTCTTCAGACATCTTCCTCTTCCTCGGTTTCTTCTTGAAATCTGAAATGCAACATTGGAATAGAGAAAATTACTACATTCACCCACTTCCATGGTTGCTCACTACTTCAATCTGTATGAAGAGGCACGGGGCCAGTTTTTAGTGCTGCAAATTTTTAAAGCAACTTCCATAATCAATTATAATTTCATTTCTTTGCTTCCTATAGGCCTACTGTATACCTTGGGTGATTTCAAAGTTGGTTTTAACACTGGTTTTACAATGCATTAAAGCATTGTAAAACCAGTATTAAAACAAACTTTGAAATCACCCATTGCATTTGCTGGCCACCACCATGGAGATCAAAATAGGCCTATCATCATTATACATGTTCTAGGCCAATACAGATCAATCGCATTGTTCGAAAGTTCTGTCAGGGAAATGCGCCTAGTGTGACTGTGATTGTGTCAAGTTTTGTAATCGATGCCACGCAGCTTGTACGTCAGTTTTCAGCTGATGGTTATGTCACAATCACAGGCCCACTTCCCCGACAGAACTTTCGAACAATGTGATTGATATGGCCTAAGTCTAAGAACATGTATACCGGTGATGATGAATATATGCCTATTTTGATCTCCTGGTGGTGGTCAGCAAATGCAATAGGCCTTGCCTACAGGGTGTAATATGTGTAAGGCTGCAATGAATAGGCCTAGGCCTATACATCAGTTAGTAGGCTAGCACTTTAAAAGTACCGGTACCGGTAGGCCTACCTTACCATTCACAGCAGTCTTTTTAGTCCCATCAAATTTGTCACCAACTGACTGTCTTGACTCTGGTCTTGGTGGATTCAGGTTTTGGGTCACACCATCACTGTCTTCTAAAAAAGAATACCAAAGAAAACATAAATGTCGTGTTCGACCTAGGTCCTAGGGGCCTACATGAAAAGCCTGCGTGTTTGGTTTTTACTAGTTGTTTGGTGTGCATTCACTGTACATTCGGTGCATGACCGGTAGGCCTAGGCCTAGACTACTATGCCTAGGCCTAGGGCTAACGGCGGTAGGCATGGTAGGCCCCTGCCAGTTAGGCACACAACACAAAATGGGAGATCATCTCCAATTTGGGAGATTTCTCCTGATACGGAGATGATCTCTTATTTTGTGTTGTGTGCCTAACTGCCTGCCCTGGCATGCCTGGCCCTGCCTTGGCCTGAACATGATCAGAGGACTAGGCCTAGGGCCTACACGGTATAGGCCTAGGCCTTGCTTGGCCTATCACTATCAGCATGATCAGCTTACCAGATACAGAAAACTCCAATAGGCCTACTTCGTTGTCACCGGTGGCAGCTTCATCTACGCCTATATCTCCAGCGGGTTGGGCCTGGTCATCATCGGCACCCCCCAAATCCTGGTAATGGTATTGCCCTTCGAGGAAATCAGCAGCATCGCCAGCGCCACCGCGTTCAGCAGCGATATCTAGGGCAGCAATATCTACAACATGTGTGGGGTTGTTTATCGGCCGGTGGCCTAATATTTCGTCCATGACCTCAAAAATGCGGTGGGAGAGACGGCTATGGCCTGATCTTCCATTCAACTGTTTGTCCCTGAAGTAATCCGACTTCAGTCCTTTCATTTTATTACGGCACTGTTCTGCCGTTCGCTCGTGTCCCCTCAAATTCAAAAGTTCTGCAACACGATTATAAATCGGCAGATTTCTCTTTATCCCCTGCAGTTGAGCTTCTATATCTTCGTCTTTCCAAATATTGACGAGGTCAAGGACCTCTGCATTTGACCAAACAGTACCTCTTGCAGCCATTTCAAACGAAATATGACAATATGCATGAAGAAGTGATGAAGGATTACTTTTAGCAGACGACGAGTTTCCACCATGCGAAAAACCGGAAGTAAACTCGAAACCCGGAGTGCGCATGCTTGCTCCCGACACGCGAGGCTTATTGCGTATCGAGTATGAACAGGGCATTATTAATACGTAATAACGTTGATGCGATATAGTCATTGCGAATTGACTTCGGTTCGGCAACCGTTTTCGTTATATCGGTTTGACTTATGAATGGATCCTTAAACCGTTGTAATGTTTTTCACTGCCCCCCGTTTGCCAATGCCCCCAAACAAAAGATTGACGGAATAAGCGGCAACGTGTCAATGAGGGAGGCACTGGTCAACATGTCTTTCTGTATTTGAGTGCCCGCCGAACAATAAAGCGGGCATTGTCATACGGGGGCATTCTCACACATTACACCGTTGTAGTGGATACAGGCCTTAATTTAAAAGGGCCGGTTTGACGGGCGTTTTTATCGCGTCGATTTCAACGCTGTTGGCGAGATCGCATCCAAAACGCCCGTCAAAACGCCAACAGCGGGTGACATCGCCAGCGAGAGAAAAAAGCCATGGTAAAACTCGATCAACCGTCCATCGATCTGCGGAGCGATTATATCCGTTTTCACTGAGCGTTAAAATTGGCGATTATCGCGGCGTTAAAAACTCCCGTCAAACAGGCCCTTAAAGGCCTGGGTCCACATGTGCGTCTAGTGGAAACGGGCCTTAAGAGACGGAGGATAATTGAAACTAAATTCAAAACCTTTTATTTAAAATAGCCCCACATTTGGTGCTAAGAAGCAATAACATCAATATAAAATATAATTCAATTCAAATCATGGCATCCAGGGAACCCTGGTGTCCCGGGCCTGGTGTTTGGACTCGTCGCCAGTACTCTGACCCGACTGACGAAAACCGAGGCGGAATCATTGTTCACATTGTAAAGTATGTTTGTGCACATTCCCCGTCAGCAGTTGGTTGAGAAGGAGCTTGTTGCTGGTCGGACGCGAAGAACATCCCAAATTGCTGTTGTGTTTCAAGCATTTGATTGGGCTGATTGTGAGGGTGAACTGGCTGTTGGTTCTGAGAGGGGAACAGTGACTGCTGGCTTTGAGAGGATGCAGGTTGCTGAGTTTGATATGAGCAGGCTGGTTGAGCATGTTGAGGGTATGTTGTTTGCTGATTCCTGGAAGGATATGCCGGTGGTGGCTGATTTTGATGAAGGTGTGGTAGTTGCTGATTCTGAAATGGGTTACTGAGCATACCGACTTGCCCCTCGAATATGATGTTGTTGATGCGGTGTTGTGCAATGTGACGGGTCGCGAGGTCAAATTTCTTAAGTGAGGCACTGACATATTGTCCAAAGATATCACATTCATCTGCTTTGACTACAGCTTTCCTGGAAGCAGAATCGGCTATTTGTTTGATCAAACAAAGTTCTTCATTTTCTCCTTTCTTCGGTCTCTTCTTCAACGGCTGTTTTGTCGATCTTACACTGGACTCTTCATTGACGTCTTCATCAAAATTATCAGCTGAATGTGAATCATCTTCTAAATCGACAGGGTCATTGCTGTCATTGCTTGGTGTCGGTGATGGCTGCAAAAAAATGAACATTAACATTTTAAACATTTCAGACCCCTTCATCCCCAGAGGAATGGCTAGCCATATCAGAAGATTTTGCACTGAAGTGGAACTATCCGTGCTGTATCGGCGCGTTGGACGGAAAGCATATTGCCATCAGACAACCCCCAGCCACTGGATCAGAATATTTCAACTACAAGCACTTCTTTAGCGTCTTGCTGTTAGCACTCGTAGATGCCAATAAAGCTGTGTTCACACTGGTACCGTAATGAAACCGTATTCCCGTATACGTATTCCGGAATACGGTCCCGTTATTGCGATTTAAAACTGCCCGTTCTCACTGGTTTTCAGAACCGAAGTCATTCCGAATCGAGCCGTTCATACTCATTACGTATTAAGGTCTGCGCCACCTATTAGAGGTTATTCTGACTAGAAAGGTCAAGGTCGAATTAAACAAGATGGAAGCGCCCATTGAAAACTGGACCGGCCAAAGAGGATATACAATTACAGGTTTTCTCGGGCAAGGCGCACGGTTGAAAATGCATTTGGCATTTTAGCGAATCGGTTTCGTGTCTTTCTCACAACAATACAGCTCAGTCCCGAGAAAGTTGTCTTCTTGATATTAGCAGCATGTTCTCTGCACAATCTCTTGGTTGAAAGAAACAAGCAAAGTTACACCAGTGCGCGTGATGTGGAGGATACTGAGGCATGCACCATTATCTCAGGAACCTGGCGAAATGACCCGCAGTTAACCCGCATGGTACCAAACCGCGAAAGGAACCCAACACAGCGTGCCAAGAACCAACGATTACAAATGACTGAGTATTTCATGTCACATGCCGGTTCTGTACCGTGGCAGGAACGCATGATCAATCCAGCCAACACATCTACATGAACTACGTGATTGAGAATTTTGGCTATCGGTAACTTTTCACCAATGACGTGAATAAAAACTCTTTGTGAACATTTCGCCGAAAGGAACAGGCAGACACACCGTCAAAGTGAACTACACGATAAACTGAACGCAGACCCGTCGTTGTTTTCTAAACAGAAAGGGCCGATTTCACAAAGCGCGTTTAAGACTTAGACGCGTGTAACTTCACTAAATGCACGCACTTCCACCATGCATTTGACGAAGTTACACGCGTCTAAGTCTTAAACGCCCTTTGTGAAATCGGCCCAAANGGTGAATTTTCGTAACATCTGTGGAGCAAAAGGGAAATGAACGTACCGATAGTGATATGCTAGACATGGTTGGTCTTGTTGCCACAAAAGGTGCCAGGAATTGCAACTTTTCAACCAGCCATGCTGTTCTCTTGGACAAGTTCTTCCTTGCGCTCCCACTGTTCCCTGGTTTTTTACTTTTCGTGTATATATTCCGGAGCTGTCTTATCTTGTTTTTAACCCAAACAACTACAATAAATTAAATTAAAAAATTGATTGCCTTTTTACATACACTGAATTTCAGGCGGCTATTCAGCTCCAGAAAGAAAGCCACATTTTCGTGGTTTGTGAAGAGTCCAATTCTTCAAAAATAGACATGAAACTTAACAAAGACATGCAATTAGGCCTACCAGACTGGTCCAACTTCGATGCTAGTTCTTGCAGTGCATCATCACGCTTGTCGCGATTTTTGAAATCTGGTGAACGTACATCATACAAGCAGCCATAATCCGGCCAGAGTTCAACAAATCGCTCTTCAAGCTGTAACTCAAATACTGCCTCTGCCATGTTTGCTGACATTTTCTGGGGATGTGGCGCAAAATCTGCCTTGGCGAGAGTTTGGTCCTGTTGGGAGTTTGACGTAATGACGTAGGCCCCTATTGCGTCACACCTGCCACGGCAGGTGAATTTTCTCGCTTTTTTCAGCCAGGCTTTACAGAAAAATCAGTCGACAGTTCCAATTTCTCGCCAAGGTGTTAATT
>NMRB01000087.1:623335-646727 GCA_002633025.1 Notospermus geniculatus
GATGTCAGGTCACACTGCGATTGCCTGCGCCACGACGGAAGAGTCGTCGGCATCAGCTGGATCGCAAGCACGGTCAGGTCACAAAAACGAAAAATGCGTACGATCATCCTGGAACAGGCGGCATCTGCGCGCAGCGAATCGTAACCATGTTCAGGTCACCTGCGACTAGATCGTAGCACAGTGAAGTCATAAAAGTCATGTGACTTGTGATCATGTTACTTGTTCAAGATGGCAGCTTCCATGCTATTTTACCTCGCGCTGATTTGTTAGTTACTGGCACGTGACCGCTCGCTCATTGTTTTGGAGTAATCGCACGACGTCGTAACTCAAGTCAGGTCGACTGCGATTGGATTACGCCCATCGGGATCATGATTCGTCGTGGCGCAAAAGTTCAACATGTTGAACTCTTGCGATCTGTGATCTTTTTGGTCGGCGACTGATCCCGATCGTCGCAAGTGAGTCGCAACTGCAGTCATTTCGCACCATATCGGCGACTGGTTTGTTCCACGCTGTCGTGCCTCAGACGCAAAGTGATCCAGAAAAGTCAGCCTGCGGCTGTTCTGTGCCATCGCAAGGCCGACCTGATCCGCAGGTTGAACCTATTCAACTTCTGTGTCATCCCGACGGGCGTAATCCATTCGCAGGCGACCTGAACACGGTTACGATTCCCTGCGCGAGTGATGCTGCTTGTTCCACGATGATCGTACACATTTTCGTTTTTGTGACCTGACCATGATTGCGACTCTTGATACCGACTGTTCCGTCGTAGCGCAGGCAATCGCAGTGTGACCTGACATCCGCATTAGGCTTCTGCAAGCGTAACTGACCCTGCGTAAGTCCCTTTGTGAATAAGGCCCCAGCACCCTTGCGCACAATCTGTCTCTCGGGTATCTGCTATACATTTAGATAGGCTACTGTACATATGTACAGGGATGGGACCAACAGGTTTGCCCAGCCCTGGCACCTTTATGAATTGGTCATTCTTCACAAATTTGGGCTCAGGGCTGGTGGATTGTTGGATGCTACGGCCACCAACACAAATTTGATTAGAAATATTAGTTTAACATGGAAATTTGGGTGATCAGAGCCATCTGGTGAGAAAAACTGGAACTCATCGGACAAGCAACAGTGTGTGCCCAAGTGGTTGCTTTACGGGTTTGATCTCTTTATGGTGGTATGCATAAACAGTCTTAAGTTAAGGAAATTCCCTCAAATCACTCCTTTTCTTAAGGTACCTCCAGAGGTACCTTAAGTAGAGACATGCCAGTTCAATCCATGTAGGCCTCGTGTTAGGCCTTGTGGCGTTGGGCATTTTCAGTAAAAACTTAAGGAGTTTCCTCAGCCACTAAGAAACCTTCTCTGGACAAGATTGCGCAATCACTTACCAAACCAATTTAGATTAAATCTGTTTGTAATGATCGCTCCGATTGGCTGAGATGTGTGGCATAACTGATAACTGCCTGTAACTGACATCCTTAGAATTTAAGGAAATTTCTTAGACTTGAGGGAAAATACATCCCTAAGGTTTACCTTAAGACGTTTTATGCATATCACTTAAGAAATGTCCTTCTGTAAGGAATCCTTAGCGGTCTTAAGGGAAAAACTAAGTTAAAGCAGACCTGAAACGGATGCTAATTCGCATTAAACCTACATGTATTGGAATAAATCAAGTTGATATAAAAACATCAAAAACGTCACTAATTTCAATTTTTTCCCCGTTACTCCGAAGATATAACGTTGTTTTATCGCAGCTGGGCGACCGCCCGTTTTTCCCGCCGCTTTTCATACGTAATTATAATTTCGGCCGCTAGGGCTAGCTTGTGACGTCACACGTGCTTTTTCGGTGCTGGAGCGAAGATCAGCCAAAGCGCAGTAACCAGCAATGGCGACCGCTAACTCATGTTAGGCCTACTCGTCATGCTCGTCGAGTGACTCTGAGAATAATGATGATTTGAGCCGGTGTTTTGGAGAGTTGAGTGTTGAGCCCTAGATCTAGTTCATGAAGATCGATCTGACAGTTCTGAAGAGAGTGAATCTGCTTTGCTGAAGATGATGAACGCCACAGATCAGAGAGCCATAGAGAGCTCCGAGTTTTGCAAACACACACAAAATCAATAGGCCTAGCCTAGCCTACACACATGACACACGACTGACCATGCTGACTGACACGTGCATGGCAGCATGCCAGCCCTGTCCATTCATGACGACTCGCATAATCGACTGTAAAGTGTAGGGCCTGCCTACTTTTGGCGAATTTCCATCTCCAAAATAATTGAATTGAATTGTCTCAGTCCCAAATTTAGGAAATTAATTGAATAGGCTAAAAATCCAATTGAATTGTTTGGTAAGATCTTCGTCAAATTTCTATCAAGGGTAAATAGGATACATAACATAATACTGCTTCAAGCCAAGCGGGCACAGTGCCATTGGCACTATTTTTGACATCTGTGACCTAGACAGGAAAGCAGTTTGTTTACAAATACCACTTGTATTCATTGTATTCAGAAATTGTACTCATTCTGGGTGCCATCACCTGAGTATATGTCACTGACTGATAATACTGATCAGATCATAAAAATACTTCTTGGTGTGTTCAGCTTTATCTTTATCTGTACTGATCCTTCAACATTCACCATGAGAGTCATAGTTTCACACTTAACCATGGAGACTTGTCACAGAGGTGAGCACAGTGGCCCTGGCCATTTTTCATTAATTTGTGTAGCACTGTGTTAGGTGGTGTTACATTATCAATCGGCGGTGGTCCATTATACTTACAATTCATAGTCCGTCCAGAGCAAAATGGGTGCGGTCAGAATTCGGTGTGTGTTAAGTGTTAGGTGTTGATGTAACAGATCTGTCCGCATTCCTGTGTAAATATGCAGTTCCAGCTTAAAAATTAGATATTTTGGTGATATCCGAGTGTAATCTTCACGTATTCTAGAAAATGTGAATCATGGTATTTTTAGACTTTAATTAGTTTGTAATGGGTAACTGAAATTGTCGTTTGGAGAAAACTCTATAGGCACCTGAAGACTGCTTGTCTTTATGTAATGGTATATTCGGGAATAGTGCAGTCGGTAGCCACGAGTCAGAATTTTGACCCCAAAATGAAATTTTGGGTTCTAATTAAAAGTAAATTAATAACATCACTGCTAACCCAAATTCACATTTTTATATCAGAGTGCACGGAGTTGCTTTATACTTACATATTAGTAATAAATTGGGCTACATAGAAAGGATATAGATTTTTCAATTTTTTGCGCGCATTTTCGTGTGCTAACGTATCCCTTCACCTGTGCATCGTCCTTTCATACATGTTTTCACACTAATGTACAGGTGCACGAAAACGTGAGTGACAGGCGACTACTTTTTGCTTACCATATAATCATTGCAATGAATGATAGCAATATAAGCCGTGGATACACAACATAAAATCCCCGGTTTTTGCGGTCACACCTATGAATTGCCGGGCTTCAAGAAACCCGTGTCTAAAAAACACGGGCTTTTAAAACACGGCAAGGTCGCCGTGCTTTTCGAAATCCCCGTGTTTTCGTTAGTCCTTAGCACTGCTACAGATGGCGCAGCCATTAAGTGACGTCGTTTTCGCGCCTCCAACATTGTGTGCCAGTGCAGAAACGACCGAGGAGTCAGTACATGCAGCCAACCTGCCGCAGGGCTACCTAAGTACAATGTAGTAGTGTGACCTCTCGCCGGGCTTTTCGTGCACACGGGTTTGAAACGGGTCTGGAAAAACACGGGTATTTTCCTCAACAGGTGTAACCGTAGCTATAATAGTCTGCTCCTGATTTAATATTATTTACTCCAACAGGAGCTATTTGTTTGGTAAACACGTCTTTGGACGTGTGACATGTCACATTTCGATTTTAGATCTGCATTCTGATGGATGGTTCCTGTTTTTAGCTACGCTGGTCTTTAGCCAGCGTAGCTTTACAAATGACCCTTGCTCTCTCCGAGCTAGTAATGGCTTTAACGTTACGAGAAAGTAGTGCCAAACAGGACCACGTAATCTGTCAGTTCTTGCTTGACGACCTAACTACGCCAAAATTTGTAATGGAGAAATGACTTGAATACGAAATCACCAGATAAAACTACACTCACGATATAGTGCTAACCTACTGGCCTCAAAAACCACCCGGATTTCATGCAGAATTATCTTCTCAGAGTGTGCCTTTTCACTATTTGTCTTGATTACTATTTGGTTTGAATACTATCTCTCGACTATCACGATATTTACGCATTGTTTGTCAGCATTATTTTCGCGGATCAATACACTGTACAGTCTTGCGCCTCTGTGACGCCAACTATGGCCGTAATGGCTGTTCCGTCTTGTGTGGGGATAGGGTGGTGCCATCAATTTTTAGACGGTGGACACGTGTTCTTTGTTTACATTTTGGACTGGCTGTGTCTTACTTGCCTGGCACTATTCCAGCAGACTGACTGTTTCTGGTACACCACCTTGTGGTTAGTGTTGATGGTAGGTAGTGAACTTGAAACTGTCGGCTGTTCCGGGTGGCGTGCACACAACATTTCTAACCACATTCATCTGACTTTATAAACAATGTCATGAATGCGTCTGTAGGCCTATTTATTTATTTATTTCTAAATCAGTATTTTTGAGGCGCTCCCAGGCCTTCTGACAGAGCTAGGACTATGATTGGTTTGGGGAATAAAGTGAAGCGAGGAGAGCTGAGCTGTTTATTGCTCTCCAGCATACTGCAAACTTGCCACACAGGGCCTCGGCCTAGTTCATGTACATGTCGAATTTAGGGTTGACTCCCGTCGCTTCCACTATGGGAGTTATTTTAGGAGAGCGAGCTATTGGCTGTTGGCAAGAGTTATTTTTAGCTCTCGTACTTACTTTTCATTTGATGTACTGATTAACCCTTTGCCACCCATATAATATTCCGCTTTATTAAATCACCAATTCATTTCCTTATTCTGAAACTGTCGTATTCATAAAGCGGTTCTATCGTTAGAACCATCTTAGACAGGTGTAACGTTTTTCAGTGTGGCCGTTTTTCTGTGTGATTCCCATTGTTCGGAACACACTGGGAAACGGACTCGCTGTTTCTCTATGTCGCGCATTGTCAAGTCGTCGCTTATTCCGTCAATCAATTGTATTGCCACACTGGCACACGGTGTCGTGTCTTCTATTGTCTTAGGATGGCATCACCGGTTCACTGGGAATAGGTTCCAGTGGTAGTAGCTGTAACAGTTTATCGTGTGTGACGGCAACAACATCATTCGCCATGCTTGATGAATTTCAGAGAATAAGTCTCTATGTTCATGCTGTAAAAGACAGCAAAATTTATGCTCCTGTTGATGATATTGTTTAAATTAGTGCGGGATAGGGAGCAAAGTGATGTAAGTGTAGTAATGAACATGTTCGATGTAGATGTAACCCTCTGATGGAGAGGATTTTTGTGGGTTTTATGAGCAGCAATGCCGTCTAAATTTGGATGCTGCCGGCTTGGTGTTGTTGTGGTCACGTGGTATGAAAGGTCGTATTTTGGAGTAATAAGTAGCCCTATTTTGAGAAGTTCGTCGACAAACTATCCTTTATTACATCCCAAAGGTATTTAGTAACAATTAGGGTTTCTTTGTGTGAACACTGCAGAGCAATGACGGTTTGTCCGAAAATAGGTACAGCCACATGGGTTTATCCGAGAATTATGCTGCTTCACTTGGCTTTTCACAGGTGGCAGCACTTGTTCCTATCTTGGTTGGCTGAGTTATGATTATCATGGTTTGTGTCAGTATCATGGAGAGCACAATTGTAAGACAGAGTTGAACCTTTCTCATTTCAGTTTCACCTCGTCTGGTCTCATCCAGTTATGTTCATGCTTAAGAAGAATACAGAAGTTACAAGAATCGAGAGTTATCTTCCTTTGTTCGTTATTTGTCCCGCCAAGTCTAGATCGTCTATAAGGGACGATACAGTGAAAATCACATTCGGACATTACGTACGGTAAAGTAAACATCAAGAATAATGTCGCGGCCACCCCTCGATATGTTAGCCAGGGCTGCGGATTTGGAGATTAGGCGACTCAAGCGTGACATTCAAGATCTTACTGACGAGATACTTTTAAGGAACTTTAGTGCGATAACCCTTGATGGGCCTGGATGTGTAGCAGCGGTTAGGACAGAGGATCAGGTTGAACCTACAATACCGGACACTCCTCATGTTCCGCAAGTGGAGCCTCGAGTCGTGCCCGTCAGTTCAACTCCTGCCAATGTTGACGCTGATAATGTTGCAGGGTCAGAGCAGGCCCAGCCAGTCGCTGATGGTGAACCCGCTGCAGTTGTAAGTCAGGCAGCAGAGGTCGATGGTGAACCCGCCGCAGTTACCGGTGCAAGCTCTGCGGCAGTGGCTGATGGTGATCTTTTAACAGCAGTCCGGGAACTTTGTTCGATCCTTATTCAGAAGGAAAGGTCGAGTGTGGTAAGGGACAATGACTCAAATATTTCTACGGCCATGGAACAGTTAGCCATAAAGAGTACCTTGCCACCGCTGGATGTCGTCAAGTTTACTGGCAATCCTTGTGATTATTTCAAATTTATCGCTCGATATGAAAATATGGTTGGTAGCCAGAACCTTAGTGAAGCGCAGAAGATGGCTAGACTGTTGCAGTTTGTGGATGGACGGGCGAAGCTTGCGATTAGTGGATTTGATGGGATACCCGGAGGCCTCCAGCAGGCCCTTCTTACACTGAAAAGAAGATTCGGTCAACCCCATGTAGTTGCGGAAGCCTGCGTGGAAGCTTTAATAGGAGGACCAGGTATCGTGTCAAGTGACTCTCAAGCGCTTTGCGAATTTGCGGACCGAGCTAGAACTCTATATGAAACCTTGAAAGGCTTGGGCGCAGAAGGGGAAATGAACATGTCTAATATGCAGAAGATGGCCCGTAAGCTACCTGTGCGACTGCAGTTAAAATGGAGGGATGAGGCCCAACGCATTCGTGAGGGAAGAGGTAGGCTCCCTCGCGTGGAGGAGTTAGTGAGCTTCATTGAGAAATCAGCCGATTCCGCCAACGACCCAGTGTTTGGTAAAATTGAAGTGACTGGTGGTAAGCACAAACCCAAGGAGAAGCCGAAGGGTAAGCCGCAGCTTTCCACGTTCTCTACGCAAACCAAGGATGCTGTGCCAGTGTGGATTCTGAATGTGTTCCTGATAAGAAACCACCAAATGAGACTCCACCACCCCGTAAGCCTGCTCCCAGCCCAGGTCCGTCGTGTTATGATTGCGGTGAGCGGCACAGGTTGACTGATTGCGACCAATTCAAGAGCAAATCACTTAAGCAACGTAGCAACCTTGTGAAGAATCAGCGGCTTTGCTTCAATTGCTTAGGAAAGGCACACTTCACAAATGATTGTAGATCGAAGCCACAGTGTCAGGCTTGTGGAATGAGACATTCGACCTTGTTACACAGGTACCAAGTTCGGAGCTCTGAGGGGTCCAAAGAGGCAACTCCCCCCTCAGCGGAGGCGCTACAGGAAACAATGGTGACCTCCACGTCAATCCATGCAGTGAACTCTGATCAGCAACAGGGTGGCAGTCAGAACGTCGCCCTTCAGGTCGTACCTGTTAGAATTCATGGTAATGGGAAAAGCATCACTACCTTAGCTCTACTTGATGCATGTAGTCAAGAAACATTCATAAGAAATTCGCTAGTTGAATACCTAGATTTGCACCTTTCTGGTCATGAGTGCATGGCTGTGGCTACGTTGTCTGGAGAAACGACTATGCCTGTAGGACGTGTGACTTTCTCACTGGAGGCAGTGAACAATCCTGTTAGGCTGATCAAGGTGCAGGGAGCAGCAGTAGAGAATCTGAACGTGAGCACAGCAAATCCTGGTAAACTCGATAAATGGGAGCATTTGAAGGACATTGTTCTTCCTCAGGTTGATGTTAATGAAGTGACCGTGCTCATCGGAGCCAACGTCCCGGAAGTGTTGGTGCAACTCGAGTGCAGGCTTGGAAGAAATGGTGAACCGTATGCAGTGAAAACTGTGCTCGGGTGGTCGGTGTTTGGCCCCACGCATGTTGACAACACGCCAAAGAAGGTCGGTGTTAATTGTGTGAGCTTGCCCTCGGAGGTTCAACAACAGCTGAAGCAGTTCCTGGAGTTGGATAGTGTTGGTGTAGCGGAAGTGCAAGGCTCATCGGTAGAAGATCGTAAGGCTATGAAAATGTTGCAAGATACCACAAGGAAAGTGCAAAATCGGAACGAAGTGGGCATGCTCTGGCGTAGCGAAACTCCTCATTTGCCAAACAACCGAATTATGGCGGAAGGTAGATTGGAATCATTGAAAAGAAAGTTGACTAAAAACCAGGACTTGCGACAGCAGTATGTTGAATTTATGGACAAGCTGTTAAGGAAGGGTTATGCCCGGAGGCTTAGCGATGAGGAAGCTGATGTGCACACTGATAGGACATGGTATTTACCACATCATGCCGTTTTCCATCCGAGAAAACCGGACAAGTGCAGGGTAGTATTTGATGCGGCTGCATCCCTTGGGAACGTCAGTTTGAACAGCCAGTTGATGAGTGGACCTGATCTGATGAATGATTTGGTAGGCATTTTGCTGAGATTCAGGGAGAAACCTATTGCTGTGGTTGGTGATATTGAGGGAATGTTCCTCCAAGTTGCAGTTCCTGAAGAAGACACCGAAGCTCTCCGTTTCTTATGGTGGCCAGGAGGCGATCTCAACGGCCCAGTCAGGGAGTACAAAATGCTTCGACACATATTTGGAGCTAAGGACTCTCCGTGTTGCTGTAACTATGCCCTTATGCGCACGATTGATGATAGTGTTGGCTATAGTCTGGATGCTGTGATTGAAGCAAAGAGAGCTTTCTATGTGGATGACCATATCGGATATGTGGACACTGTTAGCATCGCTATCGAGAGAATCGCGGAAGTGACGAAAATGTTGGAGGAAGGTGGTAGTTTCCACATCAGGGATTGGATAAGCAACGATCGTGAAGTCTTAGCGACCATACCAGAAGCAGAGAGGAGTAAGGCCACCCTCAGCCTTGATTTAGACAAGCTACCGGTGTCAAGAGCACTGGGGTTAGAGTGGGATACAGATGACGATGTGTTCCAGACAGGGAGAAACCTATTGTTGTGGTTGGTGATGTTGAGGGAATGTTCCTCCAAGTTGCAGTTCCTGAAGAAGACACCGAAGCTCTCCGTTTCTTATGGTGGCCAGGAGGCGATCTCAACGGCCCAGTCAGGGAGTACAAAATGCTTCGACACATATTTGGTGCTAAGGACTCTCCGTGTTGCTGTAACTATGCCCTTATGCGCACGATTGATGATAGTGTTGGCTATAGTCTGGATGCTGTGATTGAAGCAAAGAGAGCTTTCTATGTGGATGACCATATCGGATCTGTGGACACTGTTAGCATCGCTATCGAGAGAATCGCGGAAGTGACGAAAATGTTGGAGGAAGGTGGTAGTTTCCACATCAGGGATTGGATAAGCAACGATCGTGAAGTCTTAGCGACCATACCAGAAGCAGAAAGGAGTAGGGCCACCCTCAGTCTTGATTTAGACAAGCTACCAGTGTCAAGAGCACTGGGGTTAGAGTGGGATACAGATGACGATGTGTTCCAGTTCACTGTCGCATGGATGGAGAAGCCAACCACAAAGAGAGGAGTTCTGTCCGCAGTCAGTTCGCTATTTGACCCGATTGGATTTATTTGCCCCATCATACTGAAGGCCAAGGCCATCATGCAGCGTCTATGGAAATTGAAAATCGGTTGGGATGAGGAACTTCCAGCAGAGGAACGACGCTTGTGGGAAGAATGGAAATCCGAGCTTTGTGACCTAGCAAGATTGAAAATCCCGAGATGTTACCAGGGAGGATCACTGGATGTTGTAGAAGTTACGTTGCATAACTTCTCTGATGGATCGATGGTGGGGTATGGAATGTGTACGTACCTGCGGATTGTCTTTTCGGATGGTGTGGTCAAGTGTACGCTAGTGATGGGAAAGGCCCGATGTGCACCGGTAAAAACCACATCAATCCCACGCTTGGAGCTTCAGGCTGCCAGATTGGCAGTGAGAGTGTGCCAGAATATCAAGCAAGAAATGACGTATGACATTCAGAGAACAATGTATTGGACCGATTCACAAACAGTCCTGCAGTACATCCGTAATGAGAGCAAGCGGTTCCATGTTTATGTTGCAAATAGAGTAGCTGAGATAAGAGATGTTACGGAACCAGAACAGTGGCGACATTGCCCAGGATTGGAAAACCCGGCAGACATCGCCTCGCGTGGAGTGAAACCCAGTGAGTTAACAGAACAGCCACAGTGGTGGCAAGGACCAGAGTTCTTGGGAAAACCTGAAAACTGTTGGCCCCAGCGTCACATTGAGCCGCTCTCGGACAACGATCCAGAGGTGAAACGTCAAACCGGCGCCCATGCCACAGCTGTTGTTGAAGGCAATGCGATGATGGATCTCATTCAGAGGGCACAGTCTTGGCCTGAATTGCAAACTCAAGTTGCCTGGGTCATGAGCATGGGACAAACAGTCACTACCCCGGAGGATGTCACCCCGGAGATGTTAACTGATGCCACTAATTGGATTGTTAAGGTAGTTCAAGACCAGTATTTCACAGATGAGATAAGCCGCCTACGCGAGGGGAAGACCGTGAAACCCGCCAGTCCGATTTCCAGCTTCAGCCCAAAGTTAGTTGATGGAATTCTGAGAGTCTATGGCAGATTGGAAAATGCCGCCTTCTTGACAGTGGAGGAAATGTTCCCCATCATCATGCCAAAAAATAACAAGGTCGGCCGGCTTATCATGGAGGAAGCTCACAAACGATTAGCTCACGCAGGGAGAGAGCAAACCCTTGCTGAGACAAGAAAGGAATTTTGGATCTTGGGAGGACGCAATTTAGCAAAAAAGGTCATCAGGGACTGTCATGATTGTCGCCGTAGAAACGCGCGCCCTATGCAACAGATAATGGCATCATTGCCCAAGGTTAGATTAGTGCCTTACCAGCCGCCTTTCACTTCAACAGGATGTAATCTTTTCGGTCCCTTGGAAGTCAAGTGGGGCCGCGGAACTAGCAAACGCTGGGGTTGCCTGTTCACTTGTCTTGTGAGTCGTGCTGTCTATTTGGAATTGGTACAATCCCTCAGTGCGGATGACTTCGTATTGATATTGAGACAGTTTATTAGCCGCCGTGGACCACCTGTAGAAATTCGCTGCGACAACGGCTCTAATTTCACAGCAGCCAATAAGGAGCTGAGGATTGCGATTGAACAATGGAACCAGCAATATGTCATAGAGGAGATGCAGCAGCGAGGTGTAAAGTTTGTATTCATACCGCCAAATGTGCCACATATGGGCGGTGTTTGGGAAAGGTTGGTAGGGCTCGCGAAAAGGCATTTGAAGGCACTGGCTGGTGATCGTCTCTTGACGGAGAATGGATTACGCACTCTGCTTGCTGAGGCCGAAGCTGTGATGAATGGTCGCCCACTTTGCCCGGTGTCGGAGGATCCGAGAGATTTGGAGGCGTTAACTCCGAATCATTTTTTGGTACAGCGCAAGGTTGTTGGTCTACCTCCAGGCATCTTTGTGAATGAGGATCGACTTCTACCAAAGGAGTGGAGAAAGGTCCAGTACCTAACAGATTTATTCTGGACCCGTTGGCTGAGAGAATACCTACCCGAGCTGCAGAAACGTCAGAAATGGTTAAAAGAACGGCAGAATCTGGCAGTAGGTGACATGGTCATTCTGGCCGAGGACGGAATGAAACGTGGACAATGGCCAGTTGGCAGAGTGATTGAGGTCGTGACTGGAAGGGATGATAAGGTCAGGTCAGCAGTTGTTGAAACCGATCAGGGGAAACTGCACCGTCCTATAGCGAAGATGTGCCTTTTGGAGGCTGCGACGAACGAATCTCTGGAGGAGACGGAGGACGTTGTCACGTAGTGTTGGAATGAAGGAACGTTGCACGAGATGGACGTGTTTATTTCTTCGTGAAATCGTGAAGTTTTCAGTCGTCAAGCAGCAATCTTTAATTTGTGTATTGTGTGATTCAGGAGGATCCGACATAGTCGTAGTTCTAAGTCAAAATTAGGATTCCATGATTGTGGCACTGTCATATTTGATGGCTTTGTCTCTTTGGTTGTTGTATTAGTGGTTTGCCGATTTGGCATAAGTTTCTGTTCAGAAATTGGCAGAGTTGTCTGTTTAACTGCTGCCATCTGCCATCAGGGATGATTTGGGTCACAATCATGAGTTTTCCTTTTTGTGTTTTTGCGAAGTTTCAGGAGAGTGTACGCCGTGCGCTGCTCTCTATGTGTGAAGTTGTGTTGCTCAGTTCAGGACCATGGTTTAGGACACATGGATGCGTTTATTACCTAATTCTTACTTGGGAGTAGGACGGTAACTTGGAATTCACGTGGAAATCGTATAATGCGAGTCTTCATATGAAAATGCGAACAATGTTAAAGCCGAACTGTTGGTAATTCTGGAAGACCAGTCCGAGATGTTAAAGAGGGACTGAAACAATATTTGGACTGTGTGTCACAGTAGGTGGTGACACCTTTTGTGAGTTTGACGAATCCGTATCACTATTAACCCTTCGTTATTTGGGTATTTTTTGTAGAGACACTCCATGGTGGGTTTAACACGCTCCTCGTTTATGATGAGTAGCCTGTTGGGGCCGCTGTGTCGTGTCTTCTATGTCTTAGGATGGCATCACCGGTTCACTGGGAATAGGTTCCAGTGGTAGTAGCTGTAACAGTTTATCGTGTGTGACGGCAACAACATCATTCGCCATGCTTGATGAATTTCAGAGAATAAGTCTCTGGGCCATATTCATAAAGGGTGTTTAGCCTAATCAGCGTACAAATTCTGCATTACACAGGTTAAAGGCCCAGAAAACTATTGTTCTGCTTTCTGTATGCTGCCTGATCTCTGGCATTTACCCACAAGATGATCACACGCGTCTAACTTTCCTGCGTCTCAGTACACGTGGTATGAAAGGTCGTATTTTGGAGTAATAAGTAGCCCCATTTTGAGAAGTTCGTCGACAAACTATCCTTTATTACATCCCAAAGGTATTGAGTAACAATTAGGGTTTCTTTGTGTGAACACTGCAGAGCAATGACGGTTTGTCCGAAAATAGGTACAGCCACATGGGTTTATCCGAGAATCATGCTGTTTCACTTGGCTTTTCACAGGTGGCAGGACTTGTTCCTATCTTGGTTGAATGAGTTATGATTATCATGGTTTGTGTTGGTATCATGGAGAGCACAATTGTAAGACAGAGTTGAACCTTTCTCATTTCAGTTTCACCTCGTCTGGTCTCATCCAGTTATGTTCATGCTCAAGAAGAATACAGAAGTTACGAGAATCGAGAGTTATCTTCCTTTGTTCGTTATTTGTCCCGCCAAGTCTAGATCGTCTATAAGGGACGATACAGTTTCTGATTAGAATCTGGACAGGAATCCAGGTTAGTTTCTGATTGGAATCTGGACAAAAATAATCCAGGTGTGTTTCTGATTAGAATCTGTGGAGGAATCCAGGTGAGTCTTCGATTGGTATCTGGACAGTTACGTTTTGCAATGAGATCCGCAGTAGATTTCGNGCCCAGGACGAATATCTGGTTCAGATTCTGTTCAGAATCTTTCACCGGATCCGAACCTGATTCCAACCGGATTCGGTTCAGATTCCGACCCAAAATCCGACTCGGATATGGCCCCAGAATCTGGTTGGAATCCGGACAGGAATCTTGTTCAGTTTCTGAATGGAATCTTGGTAAGAATCCAGGCCAGATTCCGAATGGAATCTGAACAAGAATCCAGGTGGGTTTCTGATTAGAATCTGGACCGGAATCCAGGTTAGTTTCTGATTGGAATCTGGACAGGAATCCAGGTGGGTTTCTGATTAGAATCTGGACCGGAATCCAGGTTAGTTTCTTATTGGAATCTGGACAATAATCCAGGTGGGTTTCTGATTAGAATCTGTGGAGGAATCCAGGTGAGTCTTCGATTGGTATCTGGACAATTACGTTTTGCAATGAGATCCGCAGTAGATTTCGGATCAGATAGTGAATCACGTCTGAATGAAGCAGTGTAAATACAATGGTTGTCATAGGTTCTTGGAAGCATTAGCCTTGTAGGGTTTGCTGAAAGTTAGCCATTAATGTCGTCAATAGAAGGACTGGGTTGGTTCCCAGTCTCAAATGGCTCGCGTTCTGCTAGCGATGTGTCTAAGCTGCTAGTAATGAATCATAGTCGCAAAATAGGCCTACATACATGGTGCTGCAGAAAACGTGATTCAAACTGAAAAGACAATTCAAAAACGCGACATGAATCCACGGGGACTTGTATTTTCATTGGAAGACATTTCAACGCACAAAACCTTGGAATACAAAAAAAAATAAGACAATATCTAAACCATAACAAATATATTTAGCAATCACCATAATCATATTTTTTTACAACAGGTATATACACATCTAACCATGGCGGTATTTACCTCCATGATCTAACTACATGTACGTGTATAGCAGTTTCCACTGTTAATGTCCGCGTTTGTTCTGTCGTTAGCCAAGGAACAAAAAGAAAGTTTGGTAAATATTACACCTGGCTAATTAAACAATTAGCCGATCTCACACCTCTTAATTAGACATTGAGTTTTCCCCTGTGGCGTGTTTAATCGTTATTTGTGTCAGCATCACGAACCGATCAAAATGTTCGATACAATATTACAATGTAGGCCTACACCGTTTGTCACTCAGTACACACCAATTTCCGGGAAATACTGTACTGCAAATCGTTCATTGACCTTCGTTTCAACGACAACACATTTGAAAAGAATGTCTTCTGCATTTATCTTACATATTTTTCTAACCTCTCCAAGTGAAATGAAATGCCTACCCACCCATCTATTTTCCACAAATTCCAAGAGTTTGCAATTGTTGACTGGCGCATCATCACAAGGTGACCTGCTTATGGTTTCATATTTTTGAATCACTGCATGTGTAGTCCCAGAATTGTCCCTCTCAAAGTGCAAGATCTTCCCATATCCCACCCCACTTTCCTCCTGAAATCCCACAGTGTAGCTGTTTGTTGTCCCCTTCCGTTTGTACGTATCCCCGTGGTACGTGTCTCCCCTGTTGATCATTCTCCCAAATATCTCCTTTCCATCGCGTGATAGTGTGGACGACTTAACCACTGGTCCCTCATGTGTGCTAGATGTGTTCCTGCAATACCAAAAATTTATTTTTACTTTATTAAGGTAAAATTGATTATGAGTTGTAGTCTGTAATTCCAGGCGGTGATCAGCCGTTCTGTTATCAACATGAAAAGCACGTACCTGTTCTTCGCTCCTTGCATGGAATTAACAAATTGTGTCACTCTCTCAGAAACAGCCAAGTAGGAGGTCTCCTCCACCTCTTTCTGAAGGCTTATCGATGTCATTACCTGGAAGTGCCGGAGAAGTTGATTACCATGTATTTCAGTCTAAGTGAATGTTAACAGCATTTTTTCAGTGGAAGGACTTTTCGAAAAAGAATCGTCGGCTTTACCTGTTTGATGACTGATCTAGTCCCATGTACATGGTCTTTCAGCTGTGAAAGTTTGGCCTCGTATGGGAATGATGAATGAGTCCATAGTGGTCCATACAGCTTCACCTGTTCTGCCAAGTGGTTTACACTATGCACATTCATTGTGTATTCATTGTCACCTGTGAAAAAGGAAAAATTATCGTGTACGCACATGACACATGGTCCTCAACAACCAAGATCCTATAACACGACTGCAGCAGTTTTTGTGACGGAACTGCAGCCAAACAAAGTGCTAATTAGGCCTAATTACACAACCGCAACGCCGTAATGGGCCAAATATCCGTGGAAAATACGGAGAATCCGTTGTGGCTGGCGTCTCTGATTTATGTGAATGAGACTAGCCATATACTCACCATACAAGGATCCCATTTCCGAATGAAACACCTGAAGCATTTCATGTGCCATGTCAACCTCCAGTTCAGTGATCTTTGGCTTGAGCAGCAAATACATCGCGGTTGATAGCAGACTATAATGGACATAATAGTCGGCGGGGAGGTAGTGCTTCAAGATTGGGAGCGAGATGAACAGGAGCCAATCTCGGATTTCTGAGGCTGAAAAGAAATCATAAAAGAGAATATGTTTAATCAACTACAATTCAGTACTGGTACGAAAATCATTTTACAATCTCCAGTGCTTGCATGCGCTCAATCAGTCCCTATCCGTCTGATCAAGCAATTATTATTTAGAGAACATACCCTTCCAATTCTTGTAATCTTTTAAAGCGCCTGGTTTGCGGTGAACATCATGAGGCACACTAATTGCATGTAATTCAGCGTTTAGGTCGCCTTGTAGCTTCTTCATGCTAAATTCCTCGGACATCTTGGATTCAAACCAGAGTTTCATTAACTGTCGCTTGACAATCCCTGCAAAATAAATGTAATTACGGCAATTAGGCCTAGTCCCTCAGTTAAAAGTACATGTATTTAATACAGGTCAGCATGCAATTATATCAATTAATATTGTGCATGGATTGTTGCCTTGATTACAATATATTTTTGGAGGAGGTGATCTGTTTCGTTTTTTAAAAATCCGTGTGGACTCGCAATGACATAATAGGAGAATCAGCAAATTACCTTCCAAGATGGAATGCATGTAATCCCAAGGAACTCCCTGAGGAAAATCCATGAATTGTAATAGCGGACTAATGCCTTTGACACCATAAACCTGCAGTAAAAATAGGTATGGCACGTGTTTATTAGGAATAGACTGTAAAAACAATAACCAATCGTCCTGCTTTTGAAGCATAGTGCGGTCATTACATGAATGTCCAATTTCCCGTTGAAGAGCTTCATGTTCATGACAAGGGCTCGTGCAGGCAAGTCAGCAATCATTATCAACGGCTCAAGCAAGAGATCTGTTGACATTCCACATGGTGTTTTGATGGCAATACCTGCAAGAACAATGAAATAGTTAAGACATGACTGTTCCAGAATTGCCAACCATACCCGGTAATACTTTTTTGTCACCCAACTACTTTCTACAGAGCTAGAATGAACATGTTGGTGGCAATGTTTTAAATTCAATCTCACCTGTGGTGGTTATTTCCTGAAAATCCTCCATTAACTGCTCGAAGAAAACTTTCACATTTGGTTTCGAATGGCCAAACCAAACACCAGCAACAGCAGTGTTTTTCAGCAAGTGCCTGGATATGAAAAATAAATACATGTAGTAGCTAGGGCCTAAATGAAGTTGAACAAAAAAACGGAGATGAGTGCGAATGCAAAATTTTCCCGTCCAATGCAAAATATACAAGTAACCTACACGGTGGAGGTAAACCTACCTAGCTTTGCCAGGAATGTCTGCAACATTCACCAAAATTGGCCAAAGGGAGCAACTCTTTGACTTGAAAACCGGCAGGCCGTCGGTGTTGCTCATTATTCCCAGCGTGTTCTCCGGTGACCTTCGTCGCATATTTCTGTACACAATTCCATCGCAAATGTCAGTGAACTCACGTGCTGTTTCTTCAGTATTCTTTCTTCTAAACTCCGCGATGGTGGACCAATTATCTGGGACAGGGAAAAGTATTATTTACCCGATTATTTTTTCCCCAGCAAAGGCTCCAAACAAAAAAATAAGGTCTTACTGATCTGCAGTGTGCAATTGAATTATTTTTTGCCAAATCCAAATGCCTTGTAATTTACTGAATAGAATATGCATTGGATGTCACAATAATTATGCCTAATTAGTCTGAGGTTAACCCTCTGCTTGGAGGAATTATCAGTATAATTCCTCCAAGCCCTCTGATTTCAAGTAGATCCACCTCCACATGCAAACAGGCCTATATGAATGTAATTAGTTTGATTGATTAGGCCTACATTGAGTTCTTCCTCCTCGTCAAAGGGAAAAAATACCGGTAATGACTTTTTCATAACGTTTTAATGACAATGCAGCCTTCACTGGACGAAAAACCAAATTTCAGTTAGCTGAATTGTGGCTGAACTGTACTGACTGTCATCTATCTTTCAGCATTATTTCAGCACAACTGAAAGACTGCTTTATTTGCTTTCATTCATGTTCCTCGCTCTGCATCCAACTTTCTTCAACAACACCTTTCATTGCCAATACGAGTTCGTTCAACACATTCATAGGCTACAGTACTACTGTGGCTCAACGCACAAAACACAGCGAATTCAAGAGACCAATTGACTTATTTAGACAAAGCTGTTAAACAGCATGTGGATGGTGGAGAGTCAGTCAAAAATGCAGCTTTGTTTTGAATCAATAACATTAATGCTGTCCTTCACGCCAAAATTCCCTAGAACAAATAGGGGCTAATTATCCACATTCATAGTAACATGTCTAAATATAAATCCGTTCAATAAGGGATGACAAAAACAGTGGATTAGTTAATTCACCACAAAAAGATATTATATTTATGTAGCCTGCCAAATGGTTTGTTTGATTTAGTTCGGCCAAGTTAAGTTGAATATACATTAAACAGTGTGACTGGCCATGTTCAAGGGAGAAAAAGATGTTTTTGACGACCGAAAAAGTTGTTGAAGTTATTTTGCCTAAAAACTAAGTTTTTCTCCTAAAACCCTAGTTTTTGTCATAAAACTTACATTTTTACAATAAAACTTGGTTGTTTTCAATAAAACCAAGTTTTTACAGTAAAATATAGGTTTGTCAATCATCGGTATATAATGTGTAACAATCTTAGTTTTTCGGCAATAACTGGACAAATGGCCAAGAAACCTATATTATGCTTAAAAAACACTATTTTTTATAGAAAAAAAACGTGGAAAAACCTAGTCTTTATCACGCAACTTATAAATTGCTACCTCTTCCCCATGTACACGATTTCTTTGTCATATTGGGACGATGATAGGAAACCTCGGGCCACCACCAATTACATCAGGTTTAAGGCCGCACACAGCCCTAGCCAGTGATAGTCATTTTCACAACTTTCATGTCCATGGTACCAGCAATTTATTATCCATTTGCAACTGCAGGGTATCAAAGAGCAGATCTAATGACTCGGACGTACATGTATTTTGCGTCGTAACGAAGGCCTAGTTGAGTTCACATCAGTGACAATAATACGACACCATAAAGAAATGAATGGGCTTGCCCAGAGCAATTTACTTAAAAAGAAATGAATGTCTAAAATGACTTACCTTCGATTATCTTCCTTAGCTGTGACTGTGGACCCACAATTAACAGGAGATTCAGAGAAACCATCCAAATCAAACGACACCAACCTAGCCTCAACAGAGATTCTGGACTTTTCAATGCCTACAATCACATAATTGCCAAACTGGACAATTAACTACACAGCCTAATGGGTCCACCAGCAAACTTTTGGACGTTTGTCTAAAAACTAATGCTTATAAAAACGGTCCACGGGCAAACCTTTGGACGTTTGTCTAAAAAATAATGCTTAAAAAACGGTCCACGAGCAAACCTTCGGATGTTTGTCTAATACTTATAAAAACAGTGTGGTATAATATCTCCTCCGCGCGACCTGTATAAATTGGTATCAAGTTTGACTCTTCTCCAGTCGAATTTACTCTTCACCAGGACTGCTGTTATTCATTGTGCTTTTAATTCTAACTATTCTTCGGATTCTTCGGATTCAAAAATGTTTTCTGTTGAAGAAAGTCTTGCACTTATCCACAGTGATGTCCAAGATAAAGCTCCAACTCGGGAGATGCCTAGGCGAGGATTACCAAACAAGACAAAAGGTAAGTACATTTACATTAATTGTACATTGTGTATTTAATATCTAATGAATCGTGTATTTGTATCCTTTTAGGATTCGGTACGACTTGCTTTATTATCACTTATCAATGGGTGATATGAATAAAAATAAGTAATAACTTTTACTCCAGTTTTTGAAGTACCGGTAGGCCTAATTTACTGGTAGGCCTAATTTACTGGTAGGCCTAATTTATGAATAAAACAGGAGTAATTACAGCAAATGTTACCGTGATTGTTCAATCTCACCTCCCGAGTTTGTTAGGTAAACTGTTGTGAAATTTTCAACTCTTTTACAGGAAAGGAAATAAAGTACCTGGTTCTTTTTCAAAATGATGGACATACAAGTGTCGTGAGTCGCAAAGATATTGCCCACCCAAAACCAACAGAAGGAGATGATGACATCACAATTGGGACTCAAGTAATTGTGCGGGAGTTAAACAAGAAACATTCCGGGATGATTTTGAACAAAGGTACTAGTAGTTTGAGTTGATGCTGTATAAATTAAGGAAAATAATGATTTTGCTTCTTCAAACGTCAATACATTCTTTGCCACATCTGCAAGGCATATCAGGTAATTTATTGGCATACACGTACATAATGCAGAATTTAGGCATGTTTGTATTTTTTTATTTTTCAGGCACTCAGCGTGATATGAGTCTAATGGCAGAGCAGATGTCTACCGCCAGTTCGGAATATGACTACCACGAAGGTGATACAGAGGTGAACGTGCCCGTTAGTGAAGTTCTGGGAGAAGTCGAAGACGAGGCTGAGGATGAAGATTCAGACGACGCCGAGTCTAATGTAATCACTTGGAATGGCAAAAGGTTAGTTACATCTGCTGCTCAATTGATGGCCCTTCCTGTTTTAGCTTCGCATAATTCTCGGGTTAATGGTTGGTATGAATAAAAACTAGTAAATGCTTTTACTTCATTTTTGTACAGGCCCTTCAATGTAGATCTGTTTGTACAGCATTAGTTTTTATTCATAGCACTCAATGTTTTTTCTCGATGTAAATTTAGTTTCTATATTTGTCATTGTTTGTGTTATTTTCCTTCAGGCCAGCTTCACCAAGAAGGACAATCAATTGTAAACGACGTCTGCAGGAAGTAGAGGAGGATGAGGACAGGAATTTCATTTTTGTACAGGCCCTTCAATGTAGATCTGTTTGTACAGCATTAGTTTTTATTCATAGCACTCAATGTTTTTTCTCGATGTAAATTTATTTTTTTTATTTATCATTGTTTGTTTGTGTTATTTTCCTTCAGGCCAGCTTCACCAAGAAGGACAATCAATTGTAAACGACGTCTGCAAGAAGTAGAGGAGGAGGATGACAGGAAGAGGTGAGTTTACAATTGTTCGATAATCGTAACTTTGTGCCAGCTTATAATTAAGAATCTTACTATTGGAACAATGAGGGGGAATATGACACATGACACGATCAACCCTTTCTGAGGTACCGCAGTATTTTTCAGGCGTAAATTTCAGAATTTCATTACTTTCAGACGAAGAACATTAATCGCTGCTGCTTATAAAAATGAGCAGGAGAAGATTAATCAAAGTCAAGCCATGATTATGGAGGAGTCTATTATATTGCCATCCTCACCACCAAGGGTAAGTCCAGAAATCATTAAATTTCTCATTGTTTAATTTTGAGGATTAGTATTGAATACATAAATCCAGTTGAAGGCACTAGTGATAGAACTTCGCTTGTAGACTATTCGCTAAACATACACGTAGTTGTAAATTTTATTTTCTACAGGACAGATCCACGCCAAACACAAGAAACTTACAGACACCACCTGCACCAAACAGTAGGCCTACGTCTGACGACATGCTGAAACGGATGTTGGAGCTGGAGAGGAAAGTGGAAATTCTTACCCACCAGAATATGACCATGCAGGTAGGCTCACCAGCGAAATTTTGTGTAAAATTATGTAAGTGATTGATAACATCGAGTTTCTATGTGACAGAATATTGCTTACACACCGGATTAAGACTAAGTGATTAAAATCATTCAGGCTAACCTGGAGTTTTTCGCGTGCTCACTGATGAAGGAGCACAGTGAACCTGTGACGAAATATCGTCGATGAATCGGCATGGATTAAAATATGAAATCAGAATATTATATATTGTTTATCTTCAGGCAAAACTTGAACGCCTCGAGTCGGCAGAAAATGTCAATGATCCTGTAAGTACTATATAGTATTCCTTCAACGCAACACAATTTAAAACAGATTACCAAAGTCCAATGAGTAACTCCATCTGACACCTCTGAATAAAACTCGGGATTTATGGGTCATAATTAAAGTAGATTAATAAATAAACACTGACTGATTCATCGCAGAACAATTAGTGGGCCACAATTACAAACAGTATTTAATGCTCTATGGCTGGGAATGATGAACCAAGCAATTTTTGGCTGTGATCAGTTATAAAACAAGGTGAATTTTAGTGATGGGAAATGAAATATGTTACTCATCATGTGGAACAAGAATAACCATTTATCGGGTAATTTACTTTTTCCAGGACTTCATCCACGAAGGGAAGAATGTCTTTCTTATTGCCAAGGCGGAGGCTGAACCATTGAAGNAAGAAAGTACGGAGAGCTGCGACAACTTTGTGAGGACATGATCAGAAATGCCGATTACGGGTTTTCATAATGAGACTGTATTATGGTGGCAACTGTTTTACACCTGTTGTAAAGAAATAATCTACTGTTTGTTTAATAATAACTGTTAAACTCCCGATATTGTCTTGTTTTTTAATAGTTTTTCTGTGGTTGACATATCACCCCAGCGGGGGACATTCGGTATGTCACCCGACATTTCGGGCAACATTTTTATAATTTTACGCAGCGTCCAGGTGTGCCAGGTATGAATGTCAGAGAGACATTGGTGATGATGTCATTATCGCGGAATACTATTGCGTTTTCCACACACGTACATAGCGACTATGATTCAGAGCCACATTCCAGCTTGACGAGACTCATTCCTAAACTAACTAAGATCTCCAGGAACAGAGGTCCTTTTCCTACTGATGGATGGGCCATGTCAGCAATAACTTGCAAACCGTGGCAAACCCTCCTACAATACCCAGGTTATCTTTCCAAGAACCTGTAATCCTATGACAGCTAATCATTTTACAATGCTTTTATTCATACCCGATCCTCACGAACTGATCCGAAATCTACATAGGCCTGCGGATCCCATTTCAAAACATACCTGCACTCCTGTCCAGATTCTAATCGGAAACCCACCTGGATTCCCGTCCAGATCCTAATCAGAATCTCACCTGGATTCCTGTCCAGATTCCAATCAGAAACTAACCTGGATTCGGGTCCAGATTCTAATCAGAAACCCACCTGGATTCTTGTTCAGATTCCATTCGGAATCTGGCCTGGATTCTTACCAAGATTCCATTCAGAAACTGAACAAGATTCCTATCCGGATTCCAACCAGATTCTGGGGCCATATCCGAGTCAGATTTTGGGTCGGAATCTGAATCGAATCCGGTTGGAATCAGGTTCGGATCCGGTGAAAGATTCTGAACAGAATCTGAACCAGATATTCGTCCTGGG
>NMRB01000087.1:653742-706129 GCA_002633025.1 Notospermus geniculatus
CTTAATTTATTAATCTCTTTTCTTTCAGCTCAACCAGCCATCCATTTATTACAGACACCCTTTCAGGTCCAGCAACCTTGTGGGGCTTGGACCCGATTCATTTCTTAATTGCTCACTCATCTTGTTTGCAGGGATATTTAGATCTACTTCAGGGACTCAGCTCAGTCTATTCTAGAGTCTTGTACTGTTAAGTGCCAGCCTGAAGAAGACCCCGGTTGGGGTCGAAAATTTGCAAAATCTGGAAGTTAGTTTTATTTGTTTCATATCTAACTTGTTAGAACATGTTGCTGATAAACGAATATTTTTCTATAAATTTGCGCATCGTTATTCGAATTGCATTATTTCCCTCGACACTCGTGTTGTGCACAAGTTGTTATTTTGGAAAAGCGATGGATATGGACACCAGCAGCGATGATTTGTATGATGACGGAATGTTTTTGGAAAATCTACCCGCACTCCAAGATCATTACCTTAGTTAACTGTTGAATCCAATTGTAAGTACTGAATTTTCACCCTTTACTATACATCCTTTTTTACATCCTTTTTTACCTGTCTCAATTTGTGCGTGCGTGTGGTATACGCTATAAATACTACATGTATGTACTGATCATGGACTTCACTGTCATTTTGATCTATAATTTCCTTTTTTTCTTGGCATAGCATATTGCTAAAAATGATCGTACATGTAATTCTGCAGAATTCATGCATGCAAGCAACGTGAATGTTGTTTTATAGCAAAAACAAAAAAAAAGGTCAGCACTGCTCTTTTTGCCAAATTTCAGTTACCAGGCTTACCACCATGGCTAGACTATGGGAGTTTCCTGGAACGTTTGGACCCCAGAACACTGGCGGAAATGGAGGTCAATCCTGTGGATTTCGGCGAGTCATTGGAAACCCAGGCGTCCAATATTCCTGCCCAAAGTTCCGCTGCTGATGAGCCGGAGCCCCCTACTGCTGAGAATTGCAATGCCAATCAAAGCCGGAACGGTGATGTAGCATTCATGCAAGACAGCCAAATCACAGGGCCTTCTGCGGTCCCAGAGCTGTGTGATGACGCAGTTTTCCTGGAGGAAGTTTTCCAGGCAGCCGATATGCCCTTTGACATCCCTGAGGTATGTAAAACACACTTGCTTTCTTTTTGAGTATCAAATTTCGATGACCCTTTTTTCACCGAATCTCCTATATATTCATATTTAACGTCCCTCTCTTCTCTCCAGTTTCTCACAGTTAATGAATGGCGTCAATGGCTGGTCGATCTTACAATAATAATAATAATAATAATAAAATGAATTTCTATAGCGCCACTTTGAAATAAATCGTCAGCGGCGCTTTACAATAATGGACATTGAATATAAAACATTAAATGTAGGATATAAAACATTGAAAGAAATTAGTTAAGATATTTGTTAAAAAGATAAGTCTTAAGCTGTGATTTAAAACTTGAATGACTGTCAATGGCCCTCAGTGCAGGCGGGAGTGCATTCCAAAGTCGCGGGGCACAGACAGTGAAGGCCCTCTCTCCTGCTGACTTCTTGGCCGCAAATTTCCACTCCAGAATGGGAGCGGAATTCGATCTTGTCGACCTCTTGTTGGACTNTAGTCCGCGCATTTGTCGCATTTTATCTTAGTTTCTTGTTCTGTACGTAGGCTATGACCTTAGGCCTATATTTTGACTGTGGTGTGATGTAGGGCTACACAGCCCTCTAACGACTCAGCTAAGTCCCCGATGACAAAAAATTTTGCGACCTCTGATTGGCCAATCATGTAAGTACTTTGTAGGCCTACAGTGCAGATCCCCAACAGGTCGGGACAAAAATTCGCAACCGGTATTGGTACTGGACATTGGAGGCAATGTGTCAGGCTACAGTTTTATAACGGGATGGCGGAATAGGAGCAGTCAGCCGCGCATATTGCCAACAGATGGCAGCAAAGTGTTAACGGATCAGTGCGCAGGAAAATCTACGCGATTGCTGCTCGATCAATAATGATTGGGTCCAGTATAGTGAGTAGGGTAGTATGGGAAAATTTAAATGTTTACTTTTTAAATTTAGATTTAAATTAAATAAAATGTGGACCCTTTTTTTCCTGGACTTTTGTTTACATAGGAACCAAAATATGGTGGGGTTAATTTTAATTGATAAGATTAGTATCATGCATTCAGTAAACAATAGATAATCTTTTGAGTGATGTAATGTTTAAGATATGTCGTCCCGGATTTAAATCCCAAGTCACATGTCTATAACATGACCATGCGTGCTTTCAAAATAACAAAGGAATTGCTTTTTAAGATAAAACTTCTTTGACAGGTCCTTATTTGGCAACAAGTCTTCTCTGCTGTTTATCAAGAAACTATATAACATACATGTAGTTTTATTTGTTTCATATCTAACTTGTTAGAACATGTTGCTGATAAACGAATATTTTTCTATAAACTTGCGCATCCTTATTCGAATTGCATTATTTCCCCCGACACTCGTGTTGTGCACAAGTTGTTATTTTGGAAAAGCCATGGATATGGACACCAGCAGCGATGATTTGTATGATGACGGAATGTTTTTGGAAGATCTACCCGCACTCCAAGATCATTACCTTAGTTTACTGTTGAATCCAATTGTAGGTACTGAATTTTCACCCTTTATTATACATCCTTTTTTAACATCCTTTTTTTCTACCTGTCTCAATTTGTGCGTGCGTGTGGTATACGCTATAAGTACTACATGTATGTACTGATCATGGACTTCACTGTCATTTTGATCTATAATTTCCTTTTTTTCTTGGCATAGCATATTGCTAAAAAATGATCGTACATGTAATTCTGCAGAATTCATGCGTGCAAGCAACATGAATGTTGTTTTATAGCAAAAACAAAAAAAGGTCAGCACTGCTCTTTTTGCCAAATTTCAGTTACCAGGCTTACCACCATGGCTAGACAATGGGAGTTTCCTGGAACGTTTTGACCCCAGAACACTGGCGGAAATGGAGGTCAATCCTGTGGATTTCGGCGAGTCATTGGAAACCCAGGCGTCCAATACTCCTGCCCAAAGTTCCGCTGCTGATGAGCCGGAGCCCCCTACTGCTGAGAATTGCAATGCCAATCAAAGCCGGAACAGTGATGTAGCATTCATGCAAGACAGCCAAATCCCAGGGCCTTCTGCGGTCCCAGAGCTGTGTGATGACGCAGTTTTCCTGGAGGAAGTTTTCCAGGCAGCCGATATGCCCTTTGACATCACTGAGGTATGTAAAACACACTTGCTTTCTTTTTGAGTAGCAAATTTCGATGACCCTTTTTTCACCGAATCTCCTATATATTCATATTTAACGTCCCTCTCTTTTCTCCAGTTTCTCACAGTTAATGAATGGCATCAATGGCTGGTCGATCTTGCAATCTTGCTGTCCGAACCACCATCAGACATAAATGATGAAGTGCTTGATATGGCAACTTCAGCTTTGCATCAAAATAATCACATTCTTATTCTTACAGAGAGGCGGTGGTTCCCTGGATCAGCATCCAAAAAAGAAATCATCACCTGCAGACAATGCATGGGTAGGTTTTCATTTTCATTACTTCACACAACGAATCAAACTATTTAAAAATGCATGCCGCCTATATCCTACAGGCTGCGTTTGATATGAAATTGCATAAAATATTGCTTAAACTTGTATTAAATTGATATTTCTATACATTTCAGAATACCGAGAGATTCAAGATCGTGACCGATGTGAAAAAGAAAAGTGCAAAGCTTGGTACTACAGTTCGTGATCTGACGCTTAAGATCATCCCTCCTGAAGACTTGATGGATTTCCCCACGTCGCTCCATTTGCTTCGTGCGACGCTTGCGGAAATCATACGAAACCTCATCGCAGGTTTAAATCCCGAGGATCAAGTCCGTATATCGCTACGACATCCTGTTTTGGAAAACGAAATATGGATTCCATTCATGCGCGTGGATGAACTTACCGTAGACGTGATCATGGATGAAGTGGAGCGGATACTGCAATCGCATGAGGAGTTTACCTTTGACGAGCTCATTACAATTCACTTCATTCACACGTGTTTGCCACGAGGTGGGAATGAACCCCGCCCTATAATGGACACAAAGGAATTTAAAAGAACACGCCGGTGCATTCTTCAGATCAAAAACGTGGACAATCTGTGATTGGGTCGGCCATCGTTGTGGGCAAGGCAATTGCCGATGATTTGAAAACCCGCAATCCAAAGCTGTGGGACAACATACGGAAAGGTTGTGCTGCGCAGACAGCATTGGCCAGCAAGTTGTTTAGGGATGCTGGTGTTGAACCAGGTGTTTGTGGCCAGCAGCATTTTGCTGCATTTCAGCGAGTGTTGCCCGAGTACCAACTGATCGTGACGTCAAAAGCTGCATTCAACGCAACAGTCTACAAAGGCCCAGAGACCAAAAAGAGAATTATCATTTACTAGTATCACAATGATAACCACTTCGACTCAGTAAAGACATTGCCACAGTTCTACAACAGAACATATCTCTGTATTCGATGTGAGAAGGGATACAACGACGCAAAGAATCACAAGTGTGAGGTGGTTTGCCAAAGCTGCCAGAGACGTGATTGTCCAACAGGTACGTGGACCCCCTGTGATAAGTGTAACAGATGCTTTCCAAGCGTTGAATGTTACAGACATCACCTTCAGCAATCACCTATACTGGAAATAGAAGTAGCCGGCGGAAAGAAGCTAAAGACAGGGGGGGGGGGTTTCCATCTGCGACTCAAAGTACAAGTGCCTGCAGTGCAAACGGATTGTGAATAAAGCCATCAGGACAGATGAACATCGCTTGCGGAGAAAGGTTCTGCCTTATTTGTGAGAAGTTTGTCATGCCTGGGCATTTGTGCTATATACAGCCAGACGTGGAAAGTAACAAGAAGAAGAAGGAACAGAAGAAAAAAGGAAAGGAGGACAATGCTGATGCTGGGAGTTACATCACATTCGATTATGAATGTATGTTTGACAAATCTACAGGAAGGCACATCCCAAATCTTGTCGTAGCACACAAGGCCTGTGCTGAATGCTTTCCCAGACCAAAAGAGGATTTCTGTGATGGGTGCAAGGACAATGAAATGATATTCGATGGCGGCAACTGCAGCGATGCATTCTGTGCATTGGTCTTCAAACAGAAGGACTCAATAGATGAATGTCACAATTTCAAGGCATATGACAGCTACTTCATTATGCAATACATGTACGATAGATGTGTTTTACCAGAGGTTATCATGAATGGGCTGAAGCTTCTCACGCTGAAGGTAGGAACAGTAAAGTTCATCGACTGACTCCATCAATTTTCTACCCATGGCATTGCGACACCTGCCGGCCACCTTCGGTCTGGAGAAGGAAGTGCGAAAAGGGTACTTTCCACATCTGTTTAGTACGCCAGAAACACAATCCTACGTAGGACCATATCCAGATGAACAGTACTTTGATGTCGATGGCATGTCATCCGGTGGTCGCCGTGAATTCAAAGAGTGGTATGCGCAAAACAAGGATAAACCATTCAACATGAAAGAGGAGCTGACTGCATATTGCAGAAGCGATGTGGACGTCCTCAGACGATGTTGCGGCCTGTATCAAGCACTGTTTGCCGACATTTGCCAAATCAATCCATTTGAACGATGCATAAAGCCTGCCGCACACGGGAGCTATCTGCTGAGCAAAAAGTTATTCGAGACCGTTTGCTCAGCAGATAGCTCGCGTGTGCGCGTAATTTCGGTGAGTTTTTTGCCTCGCGAGGCAGAAATCTCCCGTGTGCGCGTATTTTTCGGTGAGCTATCTGCTGAGCAAACGGTCTCGAATAACTTTTTGCTCAGCAGATAGCTCACGTGTGCGGCAGGCTTAACATTAGCGTCAATGTGCAACTTGGTATACAAGCGAATGTTTCTAAAACCGGAAAGCATTGTTTTCATTCCACCAATGGGATACAGGCCGAGGGACAATCACTCCAAGAAAGCCATGGCATGGTTGCAATGGATTGCACACAAATAAGGAATTGACATTCAACACGCAAGGCACCACGGTGAGAAGCGGATTGGACCTTACAAAGTCGATGGCTTCCACAATAACACGGTGTACGAGTTCGTAGGCGACATTTGGCATGGATGTCCCATCTGCTTCAAGGACCCGAAAACAAAGAATCCGGTGACCGACACACTCATGCAGGACCTGTATGAAGCATGGAAGAAGAAGGAACATTTCCTTAAGAATGCCGGCTACACTATGGTAACCATCTGGGAGTGCCATTATGAGCAACAGCTGAAACAGGATGTTGAAATGCGTGAATTCATTGAAAATCTCAAACAAGTGCCGGCCCTTGAACCACGAGATGCTTTTTTCGGCGGCCGGACAAACGCTACAAAACTTTATCACGAAGTGACGGATAAGGAGCCGGTTCGCTATGTTGATGTGTGCTCTTTGCACCCATGGGTAAACAAGTACTGCAGGTATTCGGTGGGTCATCCAAATGTCATAGATGATCTTAGCTGTTGAGGTCACAAGATACGAAGGACTGAAGTGCCGCGTCTTGCCACCGAGGAAGCAATACTGTTTTGCCGTACAAAAGTAACGGGAAACTGATGTTTCCGCTGAGAACCACTTGTGCTGACACACTGGCACAAAACCCCTGTCAGCATACTGCAGATGAACGAGCACTCTGTGGCACATGGGTGTCCGTGGAGCTCCAGAAGGCTGTCAGCTTGGGCTACCAGGTGATAGATGTGTACGAGGTGTGGCATTTCGAGGATACCACAACGGAGCTGTTTGGAGGATACATAAACACATACCTCAAACTAAAACAGGAAAGCAGTAAACTCCCTGGCTGGTGCAAGACCCCTGAAGATCTAGATCAGTTCAAGCAAGACTACGTAGCACATGAAGGAATAGTCTTAGATAAAATCGAGTTGAACCCAGGGAAGCGGGCCTTGTCAAAGCTGATGTTGAACAGGTGTGTATCTTATTACACCTATCTACTCTGAAGGTTTTTTTTTTCGATTTCAATTCTGATTTCTCTTTTTTTTTAAAATCATTTCAGCCTGTGGGGTAAATTTGGACAGAGAGATGACCTGACGAAGACAGAATACACTTCGAAACCTGAGCGGTATTTCGAGCTGCTCACCAACCTTAGAATCAAAGTCAGAGACGTGCAGCTGGTCAGTGACGAGATGGCGCAATTTCAGATCAGTAAATGACAGTTGACGCTTGAGCTTCTCCGTGCCTTGATCGTCCGATTTACGAAGTCTCTTCTACGTCGCACGAAGCAAATGGAGCGACGTGGGGAAATCCACTAAGTCTTCAGGAGGGGTGATCCTAAGCGCCAGATCACGAACTGTAGTACCAAGCTTTGCACTCTTCTTTTTCACATCGGTCACGATCTTGAATCTCTCGGTATTCTGAAATGTATAGAAATATCAATTTAATATAAGTTTAAGCAATATTTTATGCAATTTCATATCAAACACAGCCTGTAGGATATAGGCGGCATGCACTTTTAAACGGTTTGATTCCTTGTGTGAAGTAATGAAAACCTACCCATGCATTGTCTGCAGGTGATGATTTCTTTTTTCGACGCTGATCCAGGGAACCACCGCCTCTCTTATATTATATGAGCTTTAAAGGCCAGACGCAATTTAAATCACGAAATTCTTGCGATTTCAATCATAAAAGTTAACGGCGCTCACCTGATTTTTGAGATACCGATTGTGAAGGTCAACCAGTGATGAGACTCTATCTTCTGACGACGTACTATTGTGTTCAGCCATGTATCAATCCATTTCGATTGGCTGGGCCGCCTAAAAAAAGAATTAATAATTAGATCAAAATATTTCTTGAAAATGTCCTTTGTTCAAAACGTTATGAAAAAAAAAGTTTTTCCGTAGAAAAGAATAACTTACCATCAGGTTATATTCAGGAATAGATTGATGCAAAGCTGAAGTTGCCATATCAAGCACTTCATCATTTATGTCTGATGGTGGTTCGGACAGCAAGATTGCAAGATCGACCAGCCATTGACGCCATTCATTAACTGTGAGAAACTGGAGAAAAGAGAGGGACGTTAAATATGAATATACAGGAGATTCGGTGAAAAAAGGGTCATCGAAATTTGCTACTCAAAAAGAAAGCAAGTGTGTTTTACATACCTCAGGGATGTCAAAGGGCATATCGGCTTTCAGGAAAACTTCCTCCAGGAAAACTGCGTCATCACACAGCTCGTATGGGACCGCAGACGGCCCTGGGATTTCGCTGTCTTGGATGAATGCTCCATCACCGTTCCGGCTTTGATTGGCATTTCAATTCTCAGCAGTAGGGGGCTCCGGCTCATCAGCAGCGGAACTTTGGGCAGGAGTATTGGACGCCTGGGTTTCCAATGACTCGTCGAAATCCACAGGATTGACCTCCATTTCCGCCAGTGTTCTGGGGTCCGAACGTTCCAGGAAACTCCCATAGTCTAGCCATGGTGGTAAGCCTGGTAACTGAAATTTGGCAAAAAGAGCAGTGTTGACCTTTTTTTTTGCTATAATACAACATTCATGTTGCTTGCATGCATGAATTCTGCAGAATTACGGTCATTTTTAGCAATATGCTACGCCAAGAAAAAAAGGAAATTATAGATCAAAATGACAGTGAGGTCCATGATCAGTACATGTAGTACTTATAGCGTATACCACGCGCACGCACAAATTGAGACAGGTTAAAATAAAAAAAAAGGATGTATAATAAAGGGTGAAAATTCAGTACTTACAATTGGATTCAACAGTAAACTAAGGTAATGATCTTGGAGTGCGGGTAGATTTTCCAAAAACATTCCGTCATCACANTTGGCAACAAGTCTTCTCTGCTGTTTATCAAGAAATTAAATAACATACATGTAGTTTTGTTTGTTTCATATCTAACATGTTAGAACATATTGCTGATAAACGAATATTTTTCTATGAATTTGCGCATCGTTATTCGAATTGCATTATTTCCCTCGACACTCGTGTTGTGCACAAGTTGTTATTTTGGAAAAACCATGGATATGGACACCAGCAGCGATGATTTGTGTGATGACGGAATGTTTTTGGAAAATCTACCCGCACTCCAAGATCATTACCTTAGTTTACCGTTGAATCCAATTGTAAGTACTGAATTTTCACCCTTTATTATACATCCTTTTTTTATTTTAACCTGTCTCAATTTGTGCGTGCGCGTGGTATACGCTATAAGTACTACATGTACTGATCATGGACCTCACTGTCATTTTGATCTATAATTTCCTTTTTTTTCTTGGCGTAACATATTGCTAAAAATGACCGTAATTCTGCAGAATTCATGCATGCAAGCAACATGAATGTTGTATTATAGCAAAAAGAAAAAAAAAGGTCAACACTGCTCTTTTTGCCAAATTTCATTTACCAGGCTTACCACCATGGCTAGACTATGGGAGTTTCCTGGAACGTTCGGACCCCAGAACACTGGCGGAAATGGAGGTCAATCCTGTGGATTTCGACGAGTCATTGGAAACCCAGGCGTCCAATACTCCTGCCCAAAGTTCCGCTGCTGATGAGCCGGAGCCCCCTACTGCTGAGAATTGCAATGCCAATCAAAGCCGGAACGGTGATGTAGCATTCATCCAAGACAGCCAAATCACAGGGCCTTCTGCGGTCCCATACGAGCTGTGTGATGACGCAGTTTACCTGGAGGAAGTTTTCCTGAAAGCCGATATGCCCTTTGACATCCCTGAGGTATGTGAAACACACTTGCTTTCTTTTTGAGTAGCAAATTTCGATGACCCTTTTTTCACCGAATCTCCTATATATTCATATTTAACGTCCCTCTCTTTTCTCCAGTTTCTCACAGTTAATGAATGGTGTCAATGGCTGGTCGATCTTACAATCTTGCTGTCCGAACCACCATCAGACATAACTGATGAAGTGCTTGATATGGCAACTTCAGCTTTGCACCAATCTATTCTTGAATATAACCTGATGGTAAGTTATTCTTTTCTACAGAAAAAACGTTTTTTTTTCATAACGTTTTATGAACAAAGGACATTTTCAAGAAATATTTTGATCTAATTATTGATTCTTTTTTTAGGCGGCCCAGCCAATCGAAATGGATTTATACATGGCTGAACACAATAGTATGTCGTCAGAAGATAGAGTCTCATCACTGGTTGACCTTCACAATCGGTATCTCAAAAATCAGGTGAGCGCCGTTAACGTTTATGATTGAAATCGCAAGAATTTCGTGATTTAAATTGCGTCTGGGCTTTAAAGCTAATATAATATCCGGAATTTTACTTAAATGTTACGCAAATTCAGTGTTAGGAAAAAAAATAATCACATTCTTATTCTTACAGAGAGGCGGTGGTTCCCTGGATCAGCGTCCAAAAAAGAAATCATCACCTGCAGACAATGCATGGGTAAGTTTTCATTACTTCACACAACGAATCAAACCGTTTAAAAATGCATGCCGCCTATATCCTACAGGCTGCGTTTGATATGAAATTGCATAAAATATTGCTTACACTTGTATTAAATTGATATTTCTATACATTCCAGAATACCGAGAGATTCAAGATCGTGACCGATGTGAAAAAGAGAAGTGCAAAGCTTGGTACTACAGTTCGTGATCTGACGCTTAGGATCACCCCTCCTGAAGACTTGGTGGATTTCCCCACGTCGCTCCATTTGCTTCGTGCGACGCTTGCGGAAATTTGGCAAAAAGAGCAGTGCTGACCTTTTTTTTGTTTTTGCTATAAAACAACATTCATGTTGCTTGCATGCATGAATTCTGCAGAATTACATGTACGATCATTTTTTTAGCAATATGCTACAATGTATGCCAAGAAAAAAAAGGAAATTATAGATCAAAATGACAGTGAAGTCCATGATCAGTACATACATGTACAGTACAGGTCACAAATGACATCCCTAAGGCTTCGTGTAGGTTACTCGTAAGTTACGAGTAACTTACGCGTAGCTCACGGCTTTGGTTTCGCGAAACTAACCGCGTAACTAGCCAAAATCGCGTAACTCGCCTCGTAAATCACTGCGTAGCTAGCGAAATTCGCGTAACTCACCTCGTAAGTTACGCGTAACATAGCTCGTGAGTTGTTGCGTAAGTTACGAGTGACTTACGCGGAACTTACGCGAATTTAGGGATGTCAATTGTGACCTGTACTGTAGTACTTATAGCGTATACCACACGCACGCACAAATTGAGACAGGTAAAAAAGGATGTATAGTAAAGGGTGAAAATTCAGTACTAAATTGGATTCAACAGTAAACTAAGGTAACGATCTTGGAGTGCGGGTAGATTTTCAAAAACATTCCATCATACAAATCATCGCTGCTGGTGTCCATATCCATGGCTTTTCCAAAAGAACAACTTGTGCACAACACGAGTGTCGAGGGAAATAATGCAATTCGAATAACGATGCGCAAATGTATAGAAAAATATTCGTTTATCAGCAACATGTTCTAACAAGTTAGATATGAAACAAATAAAACTACCTGTATGTTATCTAATTTCTTGATAAACAGCAGAGAAGACTTGTTGCCAACTATTAAGGACCTGTCAAAGAAGTTTTGTCTTAAAAGGCAATTCCTTTGTTATTTTGAAAGCACGCATGGTCATGTTGTAGACAGGTGACTTGGGATTTAAATCCGGGACGACATATCATAAACATTACATCACTCAAAAGATTATCTATTGTTTACTAATAGGAATGCATGATACTAATCTTATCAATTAAAATTAACCCCACCATATTTTGGTTCGTATGTAAACAAAAGTCCAGGAAAAAAAGGGTCCACATTTTATTTTATTTAAATTTAAATTTATTTAATTTAAATTTAAATTTAAAAGATAAACATTTAAATTTTCCCATACTACCCTACTCACTACTGGACCCAATCATTATTGATCGAGCAGCAATCGCGTAGATTTTCCTGCGCACTGATCCGTTAGCACTTTGCTGCCATCTGTTGGCAATATGCGCGGCTGACTGCAACTATTCCGCGATCCCGTTATAAAACTGTAGCCTGACACATTGCCTCCAATGTCCAGTACCAATACCGGTTGCGAATTTTTGTCCCGACCTGTTGGGGATTTACACTGTAGGCCTACAAAGTACTTACATGATTGGCCAATCAGAGGTCGCAAAATTTTTTGTCATCGGGGACTTAGCTGAGTCGTTAGAGGGCTGTGTAGCCCTACATCACACCACAGTCAAAATATAGGCCTAAGGTCATAGCCTACGTACAGAACAAGAAACTAAGATAAAATGCGACAAATGCGCGGACTAGTCGATCTCGGGTAGTTACGGTATCCAAACTCTATGTAGCTTGGCGCAGAAGAGTCGCCTGTACAAAATGCATATGCAGATCCCAAACAGGTCGGGAAAAAAATTTCGCATACCAGTACGCTCGCTTATCTTTTTTTTGTTATACACAAACAAAACTCTTCCTCTCTACTCTACGTCTGCAGAAATAACTACAACTGCTTGCGGCCTCAGATTTCTTGTGGCTTGCGTCCTCTCGAGTTACTCTGTGCATAGATTGTTCATTGGTAGCATGGTTGTTGAAATGGCCTCACAACGGAAGTGTGTAGGCCTATACATTCAGGTACCTTTTACCTTTGGTTTCAGAAAGCATGGCTTGGGGGCCAGTGAATGAAACGGAAAAGAGAAGGTTCTTTCCAGCGGAAACAAACAATGCTTTCTATTTCGAGTGTTTTCGCGCACAGAAACACGGCAATGGAAAGCAGGCCTAATGCCCGCTGCACACGATCAAATTTTTCATCCAATTTTCTGAATATAGGCCTAGTGCTGGTTTGTACACTGAAATCCCAATAGGCCCGTAATCTGAATTTCCAAAAAGATTGATGAAAAATATGACCGTGTACAGCGGGCATAAGGCCCATAAAGAGTGTATGGCATGCCGTTTGTTCATTATTTCAAATAAACCAGGTTTCTTCTAAATAAACCTAGTTTCTTTTCAAAGAAACTTAGTTTCTTTTCAAAGAAACGTAGTTTCTTTTATAAAAACCAAGTTTATTTAAAAGAAACCTAGTTTTTGAAAAGAAACTTAGTTTCTTTTAAAAGAAACTAAGTTTTTGAAAAGAAACTAGGTTTATTTAAAAGAAACTAGGTTTTTGAAAAGAAACTTGGTTTCTTTAAAAGAAACTTGGTTTTTGAAAAGAAACTTGGTTTCTTTAAAAGAAACTTCGTTTTTGAAAAGAAACTTGGTTTATTTAAAAGAAACTAGGTTTTTAAAAAGAAACTTGGTTTTTTTAAAAAGAAACTTGGCTTTTGAAAAGAAACCAGGTTTCTTTTTAAAAAAACAGGTTTTTGAAAAGAAACTTGGTTTCTTTAAAAGAAACTTGGTTTTTAGTTTCTTTTAAAGAAACCAGGTTTCTTTTCAAACACCTAGTTTCTTTTAAAGAAACCTAGTTTCTTTTAATAAACTTGGCCTTCTTTCTTTTCAAAAACCAGGTTTCTTTGTAAAGAAACCAAGTTTCTTTTTAAAAACCTAGTTTCTTTGAAATAAACCAAGTTTCTTTTCAAAAACCAAGTTTCTTTTTAAATAACCAAGTTTCTTTTCAAAAAACCTAGTTTCTTTTAAATAAACCGAGTTTCTTTTCAAAAACCAAGTTTCTTTTAAAGAAACCAAGTTTCTTTTCAAAAACCTAGTTTCTTTAAAATAAACCTGGTTTCTTTTCAAAAACTTAGTTTCTTTTAAATAAACTAAGTTTCTTTTCAAAAACTAGGTAAGAAACTAGGTTTATTTAAAAGAAACTAGGTTTTTGAAAAGAAACTTGGTTTCTTTAAAAGAAACTTGGTTTTTGAAAAGAAACTTGGTTTATTTGAAAGAAACTAGGTTTTTAAAAAGAAACTTGGTTTTTTTTAAAAGAAACTTGGCTTTTGAAAAGAAACCAGGTTTCTTTAAAAGAAACCAGGTTTTTGAAATGAAACTTGGTTTCTTTAAAAGAAACTTGGTTTTTAGTTTCTTTTAAAGAAACCAGGTTTCTTTTCAAACACCTTTCTTTTAATAAACTTGGCCTTCTTTCTTTTCAAAAACCAGGTTTCTTTTTAAAGAAACCAAGTTTCTTTTCAAAAACCAAGTTTCTTTGAAATAAACCAAGTTTCTTTTCAAAAACCAAGTTTCTTTTTAAATAACCAAGTTTCTTTTCAAAAAACCTAGTTTCTTTTAAATAAACCTAGTTTCTTTTCAAAAACCATGCAAGTTTCTTTTAAAGAAACCAAGTTTCTTTTCAAAAACCTAGTTTCTTTAAAATAAACCTGGTTTCTTTTCAAAAACTTAGTTTCTTTTAAATAAACTAAGTTTCTTTTCAAAAACTAGGTTTCTTTTAAATAAACTTGGTTTTTGTAAAAGAAACTAAGTTTCTTTGAAAAGAAACTAAGTTTCTTTGAAAATAAACCAAGTTTATTTAAAGGAAACCTGGTTTATTTGAAATAATGAACAAACGGCGTGCCATAAGAGTGTACGGCTTACCGATTTCGTCAACGTCCAAGCCTTCGCCATATCCACCAATGTTTCTGATGAGCTCCCGTAGTTCCCTCATTTCCTCTTTATCTGTGGTTTGTGGATCCACACACGACCTGTAGAAGTCTCTCATCTTTTTTTCAGCAGACCCTTCCTCTGCTTCATTCCTCTCCTCTAGAAGTTGCCTCATCTTGTTGGTAATCTTCCTTGTAATGTCGTCGGTCATACTTTGCGGTTCACGTGGTCGTGGTTGAAACCCGCCACACGCAAAGGCATAGAAATCCTCACACGGATCCACGGATGTGTTCAGCAAAGCTTTGATCCTGCTCGCATCCGCCAGACATCTTTCTGTCATACAAATACCGGTACTTCCCGCTCCAGTGATCGCCAGGCCAATAAAACATCCTAGGATGATACAGATCACCGCTAAAATCACTACAATAACCGCCAGAACTACGATGACACATTTGGATCTCCCCGACGTTTCGTCTTTCCTGTTGTGTTGTAATACACCTTTCGCCATGTTGCGTGGTAGAAAACTTCTTTCCGTCTGCCTTGAGGCCTAGTTGAAAAACACACTTGTCACTGCTGGCTCGAATAAAACAGGTGTACATTGTATTCACTTGAGCAGAAGCATATACTTTCGAAAGTCGGTCATCTTAAATTCCAGGTCAAGACTGGCATTATGCAGGTTCCGTCAACAAATCAGGGGATGCCTTTGCTCGGTCTTAAAGCTTAAAGCTTCACTGTACTGAATTCTGAAGGTGCTTACATGTACGTCCTCCGACGTTAGTATAGTGTAAAATGTACTATGCCCTATCTGAATACATTACAGCTCTGCCTTCAGTTTTTACGATGTGTGCTGAACACTAGGGCTTGAAGTACGTATCAGGCAAGTATTTTGGGGACCTTCAAGAGGCTATGACACCTATACCTGCACTCTCCTAACACATTGAAAATATCACAAAATTCAATACAGTGAGGCTTAAGTCCCACTGTATTCACATTCGAAATGCTACAGCTACTGGCCGGATAGCGTTAACGGACGTCTGACGGAGAGCAATATTTTGAATTACCATGTATATACCATTATACAGAATTCATAACAAGGTTCCGATTTTGCCACCGATAATGACTAGCATGACTAGGTTAACCGATCAGTGGTGATATGATATGATTAATGGCACATTGGTTTACCTTGTGCCTCCAACCACGACCCCTTATAGTAAATTACTGGTATACATGCACCTCTTTACAAGAGACCGATATCGCGTTTTGTACTCGACACATGTTCTGTCAACTCCGAAGTTTGACTTCTTTAATTACTTAGCATGAATTACCGGCATTTTTTGATATGTTTTACAAATATGTATATTTCATTTTTCCGTCAGGGCCGACGCTATAGCATTATTGGCCCTGGTAAGTACGGAGGAGGCCATCACAAGCTACTCATGTTCCTCACTTGGATGGGGTATTTTACTTGCCCTTGCAAAGACACAAGGTACAAGGCACCACGGCTTACTGTCCCATGCGACGGACGTGAAGAGCCGGGAATGAAATCCCATATGGCCCGGGCTGGATTCGAACCCGGGACCTGTCGCTTGCTAAGCGGACGTGATAATCACTGGGCTATCAGGCTCCTCTGTTTTAAAAATAATCCTTATGGTGTTACAGATTACCTACTTTATGACACCATAAAAAGAATATTCCCTGGAAAACTTGTCATTCCAAAGACGGATATTTGCTTCACGGACAAAGAAAAGCAAGTAGAACTTGGATTTCGAGGAAATGTAGTGTTTTGTAAGCATAATGCAGAGTACTATGGAAGAGGGACTTTTTACAACACATCCGAATTGCATGAAAATAACTCCTTGAGCCTGAAGCTAAATAATGGTATATTACTGGGATCATCAAACTTCAACTAGCTGTTGAGCCGTGATTTGCACGCCCTGGTCTTCTATTCCAGAAATCTTTATAACGTAATTTACTTGGAGTGCAGTAATTGCAAAAAACACTGATGCAGAAGATACCGGTAGTGGACGTGACAATAGTGGGGTTAAGAAACCATTCGTTAACGCTAACGTTATTGACATCATTGTGACGTCACATCGAATGAATCTGTTGTATTTCTTCGGGGAGTGACGTCATTTTGACGTTATTAGCGTTAGCGTTAACGTATACACATCCGAATTGCATGAAAATAACTCCTTGAGCCTGAAGCTAAATAATGGTATGTTACTGGGATCATCAAACTTCAACTAGCTGTTGAGCCGTGATTTGCACGCCCTGGTCTTCTATTCCAGAAATCTTTATAACGTAATTTACTTGGAGTCCAGTAATTGCAAAAAACACTGATGCGGAAGATACCGGTAGTGGACGTGACAATAGTGGGGTTAAGAAACCATTCGTTAACGCTAACGTTGTTGACATCATTGTGACGTCACATCGAATGAATCTGTTGTATTTCTTCGGGGAGTGACGTCATTTTGACGTTATTAGCGTTAGCGTTAACGTACGGTTTCTTAAACTCACTAATATTTGGTCACAGTCGGGGTATGATTTTCAACCCATGGTCTCAACTGATATTCGTCTATTGTGTGCCGGGGCCCCATGGACTCGGATTCGGACGGGTGTACGAGCCGAAACCTGGCCTGGTCAAGGAAGGGTCCGGCAGCGAATCACTCAAAGAAATACGTTATTTCGCTAACCTATCAATAAGAGATTTAGACGGGACACGTTTCTTTTTTTACCCTTTCGATGGCTCCCTTCAACATCTCATTGATTCTAAGAAAAAAAAGATTGGCATAAAAGAATTTCACGTCGGCCAATATTTACAAGGTGGAAGACGCTAACGATGATTAAGGGAATCATAATATCTGAGGGATCAGTCGATTTTGTCGTGGATGAGTGCATAGACCCACTATGATAGTAGAAAACAGTGCTTGCCATTTTACAGCCAAAGGTCGTTTGTCATCTGCCTGCTGATGATTAGTGATTTAGTGACGAAACAAGGAGTAAAGCACGACATATCCACTCCGGTGCCCGTACGGCGAACTATTCGTCACAGGAATGATTGTCGATTCCTTGCGCAAAAAAATCAGGCGGATCGGTCCCAGGAAATGACCACATTCACGCAACATGACGAAATAGCCGCAGTACCAAAACATACCCCACCCCTTTTATCGCTGCAAAAGACCAGACATTGTATAGGCCTATGGCTCTTTTAAATCTGCCCATGTTGGCGGTATTGGAGCTGCGGTATTGTCTGGGTTGGATCTCATAGCCCTGGTTACACTACATAAAAATCCACGTCCCACCAGGTGGGACATACATAAGCCAAAAAAACTACAATCCAAAAAACGACATTCGGATTCCATCCGATCGACCCACATTCTGGACCGGATGTAATCCAAATTTTTGGAGTAGCATTTACACACGCATGTTAATGTGGTCACCTTCCGACTTAACTTACCCTCGTGGAACTCTCCACAGCAAATGCGATCAGTGGAGGTAGAAACAAACCACATCAATGCGCATGTGCGAAGGTAGGACGAATCCGCATTCGGGTCTCATTTGTGTTTTGGGGAGCATGTTTAATCTGATCGTATTGATCAAATGTGGTCCAATGCGGTCGAATGCGCATTCGGGGCCAGCAAAATCGGTGGTCCACTTTAAATTCGTATTCGACCACATTGGACCACCACTGAGTAGCGTTTAAACACAGGAGTCTTGAACCACATTCGGATTCGATCGGATCAAATGTGGATTTCTGTCTGTCGTTTAAACGGTCCTATTCGGGAGTTTAAGAAATCAAACAATAAACGTTAACTTTACGACAACGACAACGTTATTTTTTGTACCGAAAATGCAATATATAATCTGGTGAATTTGCAGTATGAAAAATAACGTTGTCGTAAAGTTAACGTTTATCGTTTGATTTCTTAAACTCCCTATTATGTCGCTCTGTCGTTTCTGCTGGATCATGAACAAAATTAGCCTCGGAGTAATATAATCACGTCCAAAAATCAATGCAATCCATTCTCCAGCATTTACTGTATGTCATCACAAAGCATGATGTTACTTACCTGTGCTGATGTTTTCTTTCAGAACAATACCCCAGTCCTTTTATAGTACCGGTACAATGATTGCATCGTCGTTCTAAGTTACAACAATTGCATTTAGTGTATGATGGCAGGAACTGCCTGTATCTTTCAATAAGGAACATTGACCTGCAACGTCACATACAGCTTCATTACACAAATTTAAAAATGGCATGGAATCAAGATATTGTGTTATATTCGCGTGGAAGAAAAATGGATAAGAGAATATCATTTCAATATCAACATCAGTTCGTTGTACAGTTATTTCTCTCAGTCAAAGTTGAAAGCTTGTAAATACCGGTAGATCACCAGTAGGCCTACTTCGCAACATCCGCCATATTTCTGTGGCATATTATGTGCAAAATGAACGTATGTAGAGAGAACTTCCAAGTAACCGGTGTAACGTTATGAATGTTCCCTATCTGTGACTGTTCCCCTGCTATTGTCTGGCGGAAAAGCTGTGACTTGACAATAAGGGACACACAGAGAAACGGGACGATCTATGTGGAAACATTTCCCAAACAATAAGGGGAAACACTGTCGTAGGGAAACACTGGCAGATGTTACACAGGGAAGTACTGGCCCTATCTGTATCTCATTTCATCCCCATATTCACCCGTAGGAAGTTGTTTTGCGTGTCGCCGTGGATTCTCTGGATACTAGAACTGAACTTGTGTTTGATCAGCGGTCTGGTAAAAACCTGGTTTTCACCAGCACACTGGTCCAACACATGTTCACTTCAATCAGTTTTGAAAACCATCCACAGAGATACCCTATCATGTTATCAACGACAAGCACGGCTAGGGAAGTTTATATCACATCGCTGCGAATAAACAGCTGCCACCTGATGGCTGACTTATTTTTTTCTGTGGCCTTCTCGTTGGGGGCGATGCCAGTTACATTTCCTGGTATGATTAGGGCGAGCCACAGAAAAATATACAAATGTAGTTCCTGTCAAATCAGCGGTTTGGACATACCTGTTGAATATGCCTGTTTATATGAGCAGTCCTTATAGGGCTGTTTAGGCGAAAGGCAAAAATCCACATGCGATCTGATGAATTCCATATGTGGTTCAAATTGCTTGTGTGTAAATGATATCCAGTGTGGTCCAATGTGGGCCAATCAGATTTAAACTGGACCACAGATTTCACTGGTCCCGAATCCGCATTGGACCACATACAGCCAGATTAAAATTGTTCGTCTAAACACAAACGAAACCCGAATCCGGATTCATGCAACCTGCGCCCATGCGCATTATGTGGGTTTTCTACCTGAATTGACCGCCCCCACTGTGGAGAGTTCCGCAATGAGTAAAGCTGACGTGAACGAACAAAAAGACCCCATGCGACGAGCAAGAGAATTGCAAACACGTCAAACGAAGGCTCAGAACATGATTGACCCCACGACGCCAGGAGGGCGCCACCTTATTTGTCTTCAGGCCTGTTGCCTGTTGTCGAATCGTCGACCTTCTGATTTGTAATCCACCACTCCATCCACTCGGCCAACGAGCCAGCTGACAGGGACATGATTTATGTTTGTCATAGACGTAGGGCTTCGACTTACGTAATAATACTACGAATAAGAGAAAACATGCGAAGTCTTCCAACAAGTTCGGTGGCCGAATGGGAAAGACGGTGGAACAGAGATAACAAGGCGCCGGTTCGATTCCCAGCTTGGTCAAAAGTTTTTCTTTCAAAAAAAATTTTCAGCAGGAGTTCACCAGAGGATTTTGACACCTCGAAAGCTCGAAGACAAATAAGGTGGCGCCCTCCTGGCGTCGTGGGGTCTATCATGTTCTCAGCCTTCGTTTGATGTGTTTGCAGGGCGTTTACAATTCTCTTGCTCGTCGCATGGGGGCTTTTTGTTCGTTCACGTCAGCTTTAACATGCGTGTTTAAACGCTACCCAAAAATTTGGAACACATCCCGTCCAGAATGTGGGTCGATCGGATCTAATTCGAATGTATTTTTGGGGGGATTGTCGTCTAAACGGCCCTTATGACTGCTCCATCGATTGGTCATGGAAGATGGATCGGCAGATACAGGCATTCATGACCAACTAGCTTCAGACTTACGAAATCCGATTTTATGGAAGTCCCAAGAACAAGACAGAAGACTGAATTGAATAATGCCCGAGCCACACGGTCCAATTTAATTTGACCAAAAAAGTTTGAACAAAAAATTTTATCGTATAGCACGGGGAAAATTCACAAATTTGACCAACCAAATTTCGAAATCCAAAATCGTTTTGGATAGAGCCCGTCCAATTTTTCTCCTACGATTTGACCAAATAATTACAAATCGTACCGTGTGGCACGGGGAAATATTTTTATTGTCCGATTAACACCTTGTTCACGGTGACCAGATGCCGTATGCATAAAACATCTTAAGTGTAAAATTTCCCTTATCTTTTGTTTGGAACAATAGTTTAAGAGAAATTTTACACTTAAGATGTTTTTTGCATACGGCCCCAGGCCTTTTGTTATGAATACCTATAGAATGATGTCATTTTCACGGCATTCGGACTATTTTGTATGGTTATGTCATCTATAGTGCGCCTCTCCTTGACTCAAAATTCGGAAAGACTGATAAAAAAATCACCGTGTGGATTGAGAGGGTCGAATGGAAAAATTTGACCAAAAAGTTTGATCAAAAAGTTTGACAGAAAAATTGGATCGTGTGAACTGAGCATAATGCCCAAGCCACACGGTCCAATTTAATTTGACCAAAAAAGTTTGAGCAAAAAATGTTATCGTGTAGCACGGGGAAAATTCACAAATTTGACCAACCAAATTTCAAAATCCAAAATCGTTTTGGATAGAGCCCGTCCTATTTTTCTCCTACGATTTGACCAAATAATTACAAATCGTACCGTGTGGCAGGGGGAAATATTTTTATTGTCCGATTACCCCCTGATTGCGATGACCAGACCTTTTGTTATGAATAGCTATAGATGTCATTTCCACACCATTTGGACTATTTTGTATGGTTATGTCATCATACTGCACCTCTCCTTGACTCAAAATTCGGAAAGACTGATAAAAAAATCCACCGTGTGGATTGAGAGGGTCGAATGGAAAACTTTGACCAAAATGTTTGATCAAAAAGTTTGACAGAAAAATTGGATCGTATGGACTGAGCATAAGATAAAAATTGCCAAATTTTATTATACAAAATTTGACAGGTTTCGCTTTGTATGATTAGTTGTATCATCAGCATCATGAAAAAATCACACGGATGTTGATTTATAGGGTACTGGACGTTTGTTCGGTCACAAAACATCGGGCTGCGCTGAAATCTTCGGGGAAGGCTCTTAGGTGATTGCTGTTTCCTTTATAAATCAAAACAATATTTATCCAATGGTATTCAACGACATTCCATATGCTGGTACGCCGCAAAGCTACAAAATCATCGCAATATTGTGAATGTGCGTTATTTTTGCGTGTTTGTTGCAACTGTCTGTATTATTCCAGGTAATGACTTCAGTGTGAGTGGTGGTTGTGGTGCAGATAGACAACTGTCGAATTTGTTTCTTGCAGACTGTTAAGATCTTTATATTTCAGTGAACTCATATATTGCTGTACAATGGGCGAAAACAGTGTTCCTGTTTTTTGCTGGGACAGGTTGGATGCTGTTCATTCCTACCACATCGAGAATGGGGACAATGAAGGTCGAAATACCTGAGTGCATGGAGGTCAGATGCGTACTCCCTATTGTAAAAGGTACATTGTAACCAGGCAATAATTGGTTATGCGAGATGTGGGACTAGGCCAGATCCAAAAACCTAGGGCCGTATGCATAAAACATCTTAAGTGTAAAATTTCCCTTAAACTATTGTTCCAAACAAAAGATCATTACGTTTTCACTGCCACAGGCCACAGGTTGATGAAATGGAGAGCCCCTAGTGCCAATAGTCTGAGTTACTCTATTCAGAGTTACCGGAGCGTGAGCCACAGAATTCCAGGAATTGGCTGTTCAATTTTGATTCCCCCCTCCTTTTTGCTATTTCTAAGGCCATAAAATCGTTATTTTTCAACATATTTCAAAAATTAAAAGACTTTTTTGATATAGCGAAGAAATTGCAGTTCAACTGTATGACTTTGAAGCTGTGCACGCATGGGGTTTTTGTTATTTCTGTCTTTAGCCAGAAAGCTGAATAAACACTCCAGGCCAATTATCTGGACTTCACACCTCTTAATTGCACCCCTTCGAAAGGCGTTTTGAAGGGGTCGAAATGGATTTTTCCTCTGTGGGGTGTAAACGTAATGATAAGGAAAATCTTACACTTAAGATGTTTTATGCATACGGCCCCTGGACAGTTGTCTGGGAAATGGGGCATATTTTGGTAGCGAGGTACATTTATAAAACTATAATGGGACGATTTTATAAACGATGGCTAAGATAACCATCGGGTTCATTAACCCTCAGTTGACAAACTGTTTGTTAAGCGAAGTGAATTTTTTCGATTTTATGAATCGTTGATAGCCAAACATTCTAAAAATACAAATGTTTACTTTGATTAATTAGCGGTTTTCAGAACAGCCGACGGTTAAACCGAGGTTTATCTTAGCTCTCGTTTAAAAAATCGACCCAAAAACGAGCAAATCCAAAATGTATATAAGTGTATATAAGTGTAATATACTTTATCCTCGCCTCTAAGAGGTCAGTCCAGAGTAGGCCTACTCATGACTTGGCCTTTGTTGCATACTCATAATAGGCGCCGGAGCTTCATTCTTTGTTCGACCAATCAGAACGAAGATGTTTGTTGGTATATTGTACTCAAAAGGACCTGGCAATGCCTAGCCTTGCCTTGTAAGTGGCACCTCCTGGACATTAATGACTGACCTCTTAGAGGCGAGGATAAAGTATAGACATGAAAATCACATTTTGGATTTGCTCATCTTTTTATGGTTTAAATGGGGCATGTCTAATTGTTATGGCAGTTCTTATTCAGAGTAGTGCTATTGTCATTGATAAAGGCCTATTTTAGTTTCGCTTGGTTTTGTTAGTGAAGCTCATCTCATGGGCCTGTCCAGCGTAGCGGACTAGGACGACCCATCTCTTGAATGCAATTTGCTTTGTGATGTCGGCTGTGATCTTCGCCCAACTCCAGCGAAATATGTCTATTCAAACTGACATAGAATCGTAACTAGTGGACCGATTGATGTTCTCTTTGCAATGGGGAACTTTCCTGCCGTTAGAGGCCGCCTGCTAGCGGTCCAAGAACGTCACAAAATTCATGAAATTTGACGTCAAAATGCGTGAGCCACGACGCTCACGTCATTATGGACGACGTTGTGGCATGCATTTCTGCCCTGTGACGTCAAATGTCATGACGTTCTTGGACCGCTAACTCGTAGTGGCCTCTGACGGTAGGAAAGTTCCCCATTGTTTTAATGCGAGACTACCCCCCCCCCCGAATACGCGATTTTGCTCCGTTTGAAGAATCCTCGATAAAATTGCGTTTTTACGTCTGTCCTGGGGGTCTAGATTGACTGGCTCCAAAGTGCAAATCCGACTCGTTGTGACAAAATGGCCATAGGCCTATCTCCAGAACGGAAGCAGCTACGACGACGCGACTAGCGCCAAAAGAAAGAGTAGAAAAAAGTAGAATCTGACCAATTTTCAGAAGCGTAGGAGCAATGGTTATCGAGATATGGACGTTTAAAGATTGGCAACCTGACGAAAACGTAGGCAGAATGAGGCCATTTCCTCACAACTTGCATGTTTGGCTCTGGCCTGTTTCTCTCGCAGACATTTTAGAACAAACAGACCTACATGAGGTCGTGGCCCATTTAGTTGCCTCCAGAATGAGTGCCTTGTCACCAGTTTTCGTTGCAAAATTTGGGGCCTAGGAGCATTTATGTAGGGACACCACAAATTCATTACGAAATGTATGAAATTTACGAAATGTACACTTTTCAACTTTATCCGGGCCCCAAAGGGTTAAGGCTAACTTTTATTTGAACTCCAGCTAAGCTGGCCTTTGAAGTTGAAATTCCGCTTATCTCAAGATGGCCTGCAGGGCACTTGCGTTCTCAAAATTATCATGATGTAGGGTGTTAATTAGATGCAATAAACACGAAATTTTGCCACTTCCGGCTACAACCACCCAGGGAAAGGTAAAGAGGTCAAGATAAGTTCAAGCTCTATTCCACTGGACCTATTCCAAGTAGTGTAGCAGTGTTGAGCATTAGAAGAACAAACTAATAGGAGCGAGGTTGATGTCGCGCGTTTTCCGCTTTCCACAAAATAGTTCCAAAGGATTGTTAGTATAGCAGAGGCCGGTATTATTTGAAGAAATAACCTTCATCAACTATTTTTGGAATCGGTGGATCATCGTTTATGCTGCCAATTGTCTATTTGGCCTATACTTGGCCGTATGACGCGAAGTGACATCGAAAAAAAATCCGCAGTTGGTTCAGGTCTAAAGCTAGGTACACATACTATAGGCCTATAGTACGTTTAAATCATCTGGAGCTCGATGGGAAGACCTTTGGTTGTCACGCAGACCTTGGTATTATTGGTGAAGTCTGGTTATTGAAATGCGTTTTATTGACAGGATACTTCCAGCCAATCCCATGCCTATGCCTGTGTTCAATTTCGAATCAAGGCCTCGTTGCACCTTCTATTTCGAACCAAGGTTCAGCTGGTTAGAAAACAATTAATAAATGTGTGTTGGACCGTTTAGAGTAAACCCTAAAGTCCATTGTTGTCCGGCTACTAGGGGTTTGACTGACATACGCCCATCGAGCTCCAGATGATTTAAACAGACTTTAGGGCCGTTTAGACGACAGGCAAAAATCCATGCCATCCGATCGAATCCGATAGTGGTTCAAAACTCTTGCGTGTAAACGCTACTACCCAATGCCGTCCAATGTGGATTCAAAATGGTCCCGAATCTACATTGGACCGCATTGGACCACATTCAAATCTCGTCTAAACGCAAATGAGACCCGCGGTGGGCATGGCCGTAGTGTCATGGCCGCGCCTGCGCACTGTCGATGGTAGCGAAAGTTGGTAATGCTCCACAGCCAACTGCGGAATCAGTCTTTCACGTGAATTTATTATTAACTAACCAGTCTACAATTTTAAATTAAAATAATAAAAGAAACTTCGACAACGCCAGCATGACTGCAGAATGAATCAGTCATACCCTACACAGAACACTGACATAAAAACTGACCCAGAGGCTGCTGGTAGTTGCTAGGTTTTACCTGATCAAGAGTGTCCAAATGTGAGACTTATTAGGTTCTGCCTGGTCATTATCTTGGAAGATACTTGATGATATTTTTGCAATGTGAATGTATTTCATGAAGGGATATATCCTAGTGAGTCCAAAAATGGTCCTAACTCGATTTTGATGAAAATGCGATTCACTAGGATTTTCCAGACCACGGCAGCTTCCAGGAACACCTTTTTTGGCCCACCATGTTGAAAACAATCAACCTTATGAATTGTCCTGAACAAGACTAAGAAACACGTTACTGACCATTGGTCCAAAATAATATCCTTCCTTAGTCTAAGGCTCACACACATTCATATAGTCCTTTCCAGATACCTAAGGCAAATCGCACTTGGCTAACCTTGTCACTTTTGGTTAGTCTATTACCAACAGCTTGACCACAAACACAGTCAATAGGGCTGAAAGGGTAAATGTCGTCCTGGGTATATACAAAGATTACACAGGATATCAGTCTTCACTAAAACAATACCTACTAGGGTGTAGTTTCGGTAGCCGAACATCATCCAGCATCCGCAATCTGTGCCTAGGAGCGTGTCCTTTTTAGAAATCCCGTGGAATCTCGTGGTCTCGCGCCGCGGTACTTACCCTATTAAAAATTTCGAAAAGATACCATAAGATTTACCATAGGAAGTACCATACACTTTCACCATAAGATTTCCTATGGTGACTGGCTATGTGGTATTCCTATGGTGGATGTTATGGTAATCTTATGGTGTTTTGGGACTCCTATGGTGCCAACTTAATGGTGAACTTATGGTGCTCCTGTGGTATCCTTTGGTACCATCGTGCTATGGTGATCTTATGGTACCTCCTTAATGGTGCCACCTTTACGGTGAACTTATGGTACCATTGTGCTATGGTGATCTTACGGTACCTCCTTAATGGTACTTCTGTGGTGTTTTTCCTATGGTGATCCTATGATACAGGAACCATATGGGCGTACGATACAGCATGGTGCACACCTATGGTTCCTTTATGGTGTACACCTATGGTTCCTGTATGGTGCACACCTATGGTTCTTTATGGTGTACACCTATGGTTCCTTTATGGTGTACACCTATGGTTCCTGTATGGTGCACACCTATGGTTTCTTTATGGTGTACACCTATGGTTCCTGTATGGTGCACACCTATGGTTCCTGTATGGTGCACATCTATGGTTCCTGTATGGTGCACACCTATGGTTCCTAATGTCCTGTATTACAAAGGACCATAGGAACCACCATACAGGAACTACAGGTGTGCACCATACAGTAACCATAGGTGCGTACCATACAGTATGGTGCACACCTATGGTTCCTGTATGGTGCACACCTACGGTTGTGTATTACAGGAACCATAAGAGGCGCTCACCATACAGTACCATGGTGCACACCTATGGTTCCTGTATGCTAGTTGCATGGTGACTTCCCTTTTGGTATTTTCACTGTCACAATTGCAATTTCTGAATGTTTGCATGGTGATCTTTCCATGTGCATTACCAAAAACATATGTATAATGTATCATGCATACATGTAGGACAAAAGTGAAGTGTAGGACAAACATGACAAAGGCATCATACAAACAGTACATACCACTAAAAGGGTACCGGTATCGAGAAGTCTTTACATGTACATAGAGTGGTACAAATTCTTCCATAACCACACAGACAAGTCGAGGACGATAATAATGATAATTATTACAGTAAGCTATTGTTTCGAATATTAATTTATTGAAGTAATTGCTTTTTCCATCATGCGTCACCTGGTCACATTCGTGTAGTACATGCATTCATGACAGAATACACACTTAGCAGGACAAAGAACCATTCATGTGGCAGTCTAGGAATACATGTTACAGAGCAGAGTACATTTTATGTGGCTACACCAAGGCCATTAACACTTTCCTCAAACATGACATCCAACCTGTTTTTCTAGACTGCCCAACATTTTCAAACAGTGTGAAAGACATATATTTAGGTCAATTAAAATTAAAATGCCCATGGACCATGTGCTCAACACATAGTGAATGTACCAGAACAGAAGAACATACAAAGTCAATGTGTACCACAGAAACAACATACGGTACCCGACTGTGAGAACTTCCTTTGTGGTGCCGGTATATTGTTCATATGGTATGATTATGAACCAAAGTACATGTACTTTGTTCAAGATGGACAACTGACACTCATATTTGAAGTGCAATAGAGCTAAAACTAAAAGTTGGTAGGGTTCGTACCAGGTTTACAATATTCTAGCTATCTGAGTTATTTAGGCCTCCCTTATTATATCTTTTGGATTACGGATTCTCCGACGTGTTTTTTGGGAAAACCAGAAAAAAAATATTTTTTCCGACTTGCCATTTTTGAGCAGTGTTTTTTTTCCTGCCGACGCATTTTTTTCAAAAGCTCCTTGTTTTTCCAAGCGGCAAGCAAAATCGCGAAAGATCGTCGTAGTTTTCCCCTGAGCCCTGGCATAGTCCAGGCAGCTTTACAACAGATAAAACCTTGGATTCAGTGTTCTGACTGCCTGCAAAACCTTTTTTTTATTTCTCCTACCTGCCGAGTTGACAATAATTGTCCGTGAATACCACCGCAAATAAAAATTGGTGAATAAGGCCTCTTTTTTTTTTTTATTTCCCCCTCCCTATGGTATTTTCACTGTCACAATTGCAATTTCTGAATGTTTGCATGGTGATCTTTCCATGTGCATTACCAAAAACATATGTATAATGTATCATGCGTACATGTAGGACAAAAGTGAAGTGTAGGACAAACATGACAAAGGTATCATACAAACAGTACATACCACTAAAAGGGTCCGGTATCGAGAAGTCTTTACATGTACATAGAGTGGTACAAATTCTTCCATAACCACAAAGACAAGTTGAGGACGATAATAATGATAATTATTACAGTAAGCTATTGTTTCGAATATTAATTTATTGAAGTAATTGCTTTTTCCATCATGCGTCACCTGGTCACATTCGTGTAGTACATGCATTCATGACAAGATACACACTTAGCAGGACAAAGAACCATTCATGTGGCAGTCTAGGAATACATGTTACAGAGCAGAGTACATTTTATGTGGCTACACCAAGGCCATTAACACTTTCCTCAAACATGACATCCAACCTGTTTTTCTAGACTGCCCAACATTTTCAGTGTGAAAGACATATCTTTAGGTCAATTAAAATTAAAATGTCCATGGACCATGTGCTCAACACATAGTGAATGTACCAGAACAGAAGAACATACAAAGTCAATGTGTACCACAGAAACAACATACGGTACCCGACTGTGAGAACTTCCTTTGTGGTGCCGGTATTGTAATATGGCATGATTATGAACCAAAGTACATGTACATTGTTCAAGATGGACAACTGACACTCATATTTGAAGTGCAATAGAGCTAAAAGTTGGTAGGGTTCGTACCAGGTTTACAATATTCTAGCTATCTGAGTTATTTACGAGCCAAATAAGTCAAAAAGGGCCAATAGAGGGTAACTACAGTCAATGTCGCATATAACGGCCTTGCATATACCGGACAATCGTTTATAACGTACTGAAACTGGAAGTCCCAGCCCCATTTTACAAATATACAATGCATTGGCCATCATACTTTGCATTAACGGACAAAAATTGCAATAAGTACGTTATACATGTACAGCAGGCCTTTCCGTTTGACGGGCGCAAAAACGCATGTATTTTCTCGCCGTCAAACGGAAAGGCCTGCATTTATGCGACATTCACTGTAGGCCCTACCCACAATTTGAAGGTCAAACATACTAGTTGCAGTAATAAATGAAATACATGTATTGGCCAAAAGCAACTTTCAAAGATGGCTATACATCCGATGATCGCTACATGGAGTGAATGCTTTATCGGATATAGCCGTATCGCATATTGAATAATGCCTACAGATGAATGTGTGTTGGAAAATGGTGTGGAATGATCACAGACTACAATTTCGCATATCGTTATGTCATAGTCACACTGCATATCAGATTTCAGGTGAACATATCATGGTTAATATTTTGGCAAACACATCCGTACATATCAAGAGACATCTAAATACAAATTCATACCAGTATGTGCCAAAATACAGCAATATACAGAGAGGGTACTGAGATACATCACCACAAGTTGGAAGATACTACACTTTATGTCAAATAACCATGAAACATGCCAACTTTGACATCCATGGTCTTGAAAAGTAGGTCAAATCAGACCTGTTAGAAATGTTGTGTAGGCTATCCAGTCCTCATTACATGCATCGATGATAAAATTTGAAATTTGGAGATGTAGACGACCCAGTCAGTTTTATTTCCGGAATTACTGTACTCCCCTGTGCTGGAGCCACATTCAATTATTATTCTGCCTCCTTATCATTGCCATCATCATTGCCAGTTTTTTTACTATTTGCTTTGTTACGCTTTTTGTCACGGCAGTTACTCAGCTTTTCGTTGCCATATTTTTCGAAGAGCTTGGTCCCTCTAATTTCTTTGTGTCTGTCCGTGACATATGCTGAAAGAAGAAAGTTATCAGAAAATTTGAACCAGAAAACAACAGAAAAATTTGATGTAGTTATCATGCGTCAACTGGACAGCTGAAAAACTTACCTTCAATGGCCGCCACAATATCTTTAGGCAGTGCAGGCCTTGCCTTGTCTTTGAACGCATTTGAGTTCCCTCCCTTTAATGAGTGGTTTTTGAGTTCATCCTTTGTGAAGGATGCAGACAGCAAGTCATTGGTTAATGTCCTTGCTGTTGCATTTGGCTTGATGACCATAAGTTTTATAGCCTCACTCGAGACTTTTTCCTGCCCATCAACAAGTAACTGAAAAACAGTGAATATAATAATACTAACAACTAACCGTGGCGACCGGTGATTGTGATTGAACCGAGGATGGAATGCCCGGCCCTGGTGGAATAGGTGCACAAAAACGTGGTGCAGTAGGGAGAATTTAGAAAGCAATCGAACAACACTGCTAAAAAAAGTAAAACTGCGACCACAACAAAGTTCTTTTTGCAAAATCAACCACCCGTTGCATCAGGATATGGTATCCTCTATTACCATGCCGAATTTCGAGGCAAAACAAAGCTTCCAAGTGCGACTTTATTGAGCCGACTTCCAGCATTATTATATAGATAAAACACACATACCAGCAATGCTTCATTTTGCTATAGCATTTAGCAATGGCATACAGCAGGTAATATAACAACAAATCAATCAGCTGGTATCCTGTAGCAGGTACCATGGCACCGAGACCGCTGATGGTTCCCAAGCAACAGTCCCCAATCTGCCAACAGCCCAGCGCATGATGAACTGTAAGCATTTTGCTTTACTTTCTTTAGAATATGTATTGGAATACTCTATCAAACATACCGGTTGAATATCATCCATCGTATCAACATTTTTCACTGGATTACATGTGCGTGCGGGTGGAGCAGCAGCAGGAGTGGATGCCGATGGCGTCTTCGCTGTCTCAGGAGTTCCCTTGTGTCCAGGTGAGGAAATGCCCCTGACTGGTGTGCTGCACCGAGCTTTTGTAACCACGGTAACGCTGGAGTTGTTCTTCGGTGGAGGACTGACAACAGCACCACTTGTTCTCAAGTATTTCATCTCCTCAATAAGACTTGGCAACCCTAAATACACAGAAACATAAATTTACCTGCCTGACATCAATATGGAGCATGTGGAGTTTTATTGACACAGCAACTTGAGCAAAATGGTCAATCTGGGCACTTTAGGCCTACATGTACATGTACCGCTGGAAACTAATGGCTGGAAACTAAACCGACACACTATGGTTCCCTGCCCTTTTCTGGCAAATATTGGAAACCAATGTCAGTAGTAAGACTGGTGTCCTATCCGACCCACACATAGCCAGGCATGCCAAAGGCAATACCTACGCTATAGTACAGGTATATTCAGTTGAAATCTTAGTTGACATGATTAGCAATCACCAGACTGGGCCATCACGCTGTACCGTAATTAACGCTTTACTGTGACTTCCGTGGTGAAAAGAGGAAGTGGATCGAATGTGACGAAATCGCACAACTGCTCGCTGAGCATGGTGGGAATCGTGGTTGCACTGCAGCGTGATATCACGGGACAGTTGAAGTCAACGTTTACAATGGTTTACTTGTGGAAATCACAACAACAATCACGGCTAACCGAGGCCACCCGAAGATAAGAGACTAATAGCACAGTGTGAATTCTAGCTTGTTTATTGTAGGCGTTTTCTGCCAAAACAAATATTGTATATTGTACAGTCATTGCGCGGTTTGGCGCGACAAACTCACGTGCATGTATCAAGTACCGGTATGCATGTATCAATGTATGAAGTAGAGCAGAGCTAGATAGCAACATTAACAATCAAATGCAATAACAAAATGTGACACAGATAATGACAGTTCCTCATGCCAATGAACCACCCTCTTGCCTTTTTATTTCTTATGTCAAGCTCTTTTCACTTTTTCCTTGCCTAGAGTCGTGAGGAGTATGTGAATTCACAAGATCTTGGAAGTCGCAACTTTTTGTAGCTTGTAGCTCTGCTACATACAGTTGTTGAACATTGAATGGTGGCTGCCTGTACAAGCCCAGATTGGTGGTTGGATGTAAAACCGCAACCCGGAACAGCACAGGTGCCAGAACGAAGCCATATCGAAAAAGCCAGATTTTTTGGGCAGCGCCCACTCCCGGAAATCCGGGAATTCCCGGAAAACTCTCATCTATGTAAGGGTGCTGGTGGAATGCGCCCGGGACTTTTTGGGTAATTTCGGGTGAAATTCCCGCGGATAATCAATGACAATGTTATTGTCCTGGAATACAACAGGGCCGCCATGGTACTCGTGGATTTACCGCTAAGGAACTCTTCGGGTAATTTAGATAATTTACTGCGTGGACCCGGACAACACCCGCGGGTTTTTTGGCCGCACAGATTAACTTAGTTTTAACCATGACTGTAATCACTTTTAAACTCTTTCTGGCATTCACCTTTGCATTCCTCTACAGAAAACACCGATGTTGACTTGGTTCTGTTAAATTCAGATTCGGAGTGTACTTCAGTACATGTAAGATTAAAACTGACCCAGGAATAAGGATCATATTCACAAGCATACTTGATTCATTTGTCGCGTCCTCTTTTTTGTTCAATTTTATAAAATCATTGACACACAAATAGCTGAACTTACACTAAACAAAGTCCGGACTCCTCCTGCTTACATTTAAAAAAAAGTCAGGAACGAAGCCTGGGTCTACATGTACAAAGTCCGGGTTTCACTCATGCCTGGATGGCATGAGTGGGTCTGGAGCACGGACTTGACCCGGGCTTCTACTAAAGGCGCAAGTGCAATTATTTATTTTTAGACCCGTCGACAGATGGCGCTACGATAACTATATTGAGTGCCCCGTGGATATGACCTCTGAATTCGCCCGCGATCGCTGCATTTGGTACTACATGTTAACTGGATTTGTACATGTAGTAGTGTAAGTGCTCTGATAATGTTACAAGGCTCTTGGAATGTTACAAATTCTCAACTACGGTACTTAAGACAGCCTGGTACATGTAGGCCCTAGCATGCATGTTACCGAGTTCATTAAACGTGATGATTCTTTCCTGCATTGGACTCAGATAGGTGGGATACACACCCGGGTTTTTCTGATTGTCAAAGTACAGCTAAAAAAATTGCAAAAACAGTCCTATGCATTTAAGAGCAATTCCTGAATCTGAATGGCCACAAATTGTGCACTTGGCCTCCTCCCCACATTGTGGTCCCTGCATGCTTTGGAGAGGGAAACAAGTTGCCTAACACCACAGTTGCAGATGATTGCCTTCATAAGTCGACCGAGAGAATACACATCAGTTAGTTCACTCTGGGATTTCCCATTCAACTCTCGTAGTTCCCAAGCTATATGATGGTGATACTCTTGGTAGACTTTTTTTTGAGAAGGAGGCAGATTGTACAATCTTGGGTGTGACTTGAGGGTTGCGTTGCCAAAATCAATTATCTTAGCTACAAGGTTTTCTTCAGAAACCAAGACGTTGTTACCATGCAGATCATTGTGAAGAATGCCTCTCCGGTGGATAAAGGCCAGTCCATCAGCTACTCCTCTACACAATGACAGCCACTGCATATGACTAAATGAAGTATTCTTCATGTGGTGAGCTAAACTGCAATCTTTTGTGGAAACAAGTTCTAAAACCAATGCCTTTTTTGTGCTCAAAATTCCATACAGGAAAGGAATGGCAGTGTGTCCTCCTTGAAGGTGTTGAAGTACCTTTGCTTCTCGCAGCAAATTGCCAGATATAGCCTCTTTGACAGCCACACTGGTGCCATTTGCTATGAAGGATGCACGCCGTATGGAAACTTTTCCATAGGCCCCGGACCACCTTGTTTGTTTTTCATCTGTGCATGGAGATTCAACCAGTGTAGCACTAATTGACATAGGCATACACTTCAGATTATTGTCAACTGCCTTTAGAGCCCCTGTTCTGCTCAATTCATGGTCATTCATCAGATTTTGACCAACATATGAACGGATGCTGATTAAAGGCCGACCTCTGTAACTAGAAGAAACCATTCCTGCACAACCTTCTTGGAAAGAGCGCTTTGTCATTTTGCTTTCAAAGGACTGCAACTGTAAGTCCTTTGAAGCAACTAATTCTCTTAAATCCCTGCTTTCTTCTTCAGCTTCTTTTACTGCTCTCTCTTTTCTGAGATTTAAATTCCTTCTGTAACGTTTATTTGCGGCTTGTTTTTTAGATTGCTTGAGATCTGATTTGACCATCACAGTATCTGGATCATCTATAAAATAGGAAAATGTCAGACTCGAGTATGGAAATCCTATCATCAAACCTCAAGAGACAAAGACAAGAACACCGATGGCCGATTTCACAAAGCGCGTTTAAGACTTAGACGTGTNATAAAGGCCAGTCCATCAGCTACTCCTCTACACAATGACAGCCACTGCATATGACTAAATGAAGTATTCTTCATGTGGTGAGCTAAACTGCAATCTTTTGTGGAAACAAGTTCTAAAACCAATGCCTTTTTTGTGCTCAAAATTCCATACAGGAAAGGAATGGCAGTGTGTCCTCCTTGAAGGTGTTGAAGTACCTTTGCTTCTCGCAGCAAATTGCCAGATATAGCCTCTTTGACAGCCACACTAGTGCCATTTGCTATGAAGGATGCACGCCGTATGGAAACTTTTCCATAGGCCCCGGACCACCTTGTTTGTTTTTCATCTGTGCATGGAGATTCAACCAGTGTAGCACTAATTGACATAGGCATACACTTCAGATTATTGTCAACTGCCTTTAGAGCCCCTGTTCTGCTCAATTCATGGTCATTCATCAGATTTTGACCAACATATGAACGGATGCTGATTAAAGGCCGACCTCTGTAACTAGAAGAAACCATTCCTGCACAACCTTCTTGGAAAGAGCGCTTTGTCATTTTGCTTTCAAAGGACTGCAACTGTAAGTCCTTTGAAGCAACTAATTCTCTTAAATCCCTGCTTTCTTCTTCAGCTGCTTTTACTGCTCTCTCTTTTCTGAGATTTAAATTCCTTCTGTAACGTTTATTTGCGGCTTGTTTTTTAGATTGCTTGAGATCTGATTTGACCATCACAGTATCTGGATCATCTATAAAATAGGAAAATTTCAGACTCGAGTATGGAAATCCTATCATCAAACCTCAAGAGACAAAGACAAGAACACCGATGGCCGATTTCACAAAGCGCGTTTAAGACTTAGACGTGTGTAACTTCACTAGAGAGATGCACGCACTTCCACCATGCATTTGATGAAGTTACACGCGTATAAGTCTTAAACGCCCTTTGTGAAATCGGCCCCAAATGTTTGATTCCTATCCTACCACGACAGAGCACTTTCAGGAAGTCTAGGGACCTCAGCGAGGCATTCATATCTGCAGTATATAGGAACCAAACAAAAACCAGAATCAGAATCACATCTCTGAGCATCCCTGCTGGGCGAATCCATCATCAAACCTCAAGAGACAAAGACAAGAACACCAAATGTTTGATTCCTATCCTACCACAACAGAGCACCTTCAGGAAGTCTAGGGACCTCAGCGAGGCATTCGTCTGCAGTAATAGAAACCAAACAAAAACCAAAATCGGAATCACATCTCTGAGCATCCCTGCTGGGGGGATTGGAATCCATTATCAAACCTCAAGAGACAAAGACAAGAACACCAAATGTTTGATTCCTATCCTACCACGACAGAGCACCTTCAGGAAGTCTAGGGACCTCAGCGAGGCATTCATGTCTGCAGTATAGGAACCAAACAAAAACCAGGATCAATGATCACATCTCTGGCATGCTGGAAGAATCCATAAGTCTCAAGAGACAGAACAAGAACACCAAGTTTAGGGACCTCGGCGGGGCATTCATATCTGCAGCAGGAAACTAACCATGAAAATCTGTCTCATTAAACAACCCTTCCATTCCAACCTTTTTGGTCATTGGCTGGACTGAATATCTATCAGCACCGGATGAGCTGTGAAATTTCAAATTTCATTTTTCAAAAAACAAAGTTTGCATATTTCAAAAGCCATCTCTCACATACTCTGCTCAGTGCTGAAAAAGATCTTCAACATGACACATACCTTTAATGGCAGTAAGAGCATTTCTCAACGCTTCATTCTCTGCTCTCAAAGCTTGATTTTCCTCTGTCAGTTTCTTTACCTCCGCTGAATTCGAAATACTTCCACAGGTGTCCTGGTCAGGAGAATCATCATCAAGAACAAATGTTTTCTGAAATAGTGAAATAAAAAGTAAAATAAAAAAAGACTAGACATCAGAGACTTGACTTCTTGGAGAGGGGTTATTATACAAATTTATTTGAAAATTCTGTAGAATTATGTTTGAAACCACCTTTCAGAATTTTGACCCATTTCTGAATGAGATCTGACTAACATGACATGACGACCTACCTTCTGAATGTGATTTGTTCTTTCTTCAGACCTCTTCTTCTTTTTTTTCATCAAGTCATTCAGAATTTGGCTCGCAGAAGCTCGGCAGGATGCCGCTTCACTTTCATTCTTTGCCTGGTCATGGTGAAAATAAAATATTAAATGACTGCGTGCATACATGTACATAACAGAGTGAAAAGTTTTGCTTTGATTCAGTCATGTCAGTGATAGCCCGGGAAGAAAACTAAAGTGAGGATCAGACTCATGTGTTACTTGTTCGACGTGTGGTATGCACCTGGTATGGAAGTGTGGAAGCTGCCCAAAACAAAGGCTGATTGAGTAAGTGTATGGTATTTTTTTTCAGCATCGTCATTTATTTTATTTTATTTTCTACATTACATGTGTTTGAACTGAAGGGAAAAAAAGGCGACTTAGATAAGTCTTTAACCACCCACACACATGTACACCTACATACAAAAGTTATTTGCTAAATTCCTACAGGAATTACCGTGTTAAGATGAAGTAGAATTGGCCAATCAACAGTCAAAACATAATGCATAAACGAGCAAAAAGACAGATTTGTAAACACACCTTTTTCACTGCAGCAGTTTTTTTCTTTCGTACTTCCTTTCTTTCCGGAGAACTCTCATCAGAGCTGGAAGAAAGCTCCCTTTTTTTAAACCTTCGTGTGCCCCTTCCGTAATTGATTGTTTTATTGAGCTCCGAATCTTCAATGTCTGCTTTTATTGCCCTATCTCGATAATCAATGAGGCCCTCGTAGGTATCTGTAAGGAATATGGGTACAATTAAAAATCATCATGTTGAGCAACACAACAGAGGCCTAGCCTAGCTACAGGTACCGTAGGCCCATAGCTAGGCCTAGGCCTACACTGGCAGATACACAGAAATAGAAATAGTTTATTATTGAATTAAAAGGCCCTCTAGGTCTAGGAGCAAAGAGAAATCACAAAAAGTAGGCCTAGGCCTGTAGGCCTATAGAGTGTTTGCACGTGACGTCAGAGCGGCCATGTTGGAGGCATACAACAAAAGAACAGACTTTCAAAACAATCGAAGTTAATCTCCGTAGACCGTGACTGGCGACAAATTCTTTTCTCCAACATGGCCACCGGTGCAAACACTCTAGGGCCTAGGCCTAGGGGGGCCTAGCCCTACAAGATTCTGCTTGAAAATGATAGAATACCATAATTGAATAAAATATGCAAGAATAAAATATTGGCCATATGCCTAGCCTAAAACCGGTAGGCCTAGGCCTATGTGCATTAGGCCTAGGCTAGGCTACGCCCCCCCCCCCCTGGACAGAGTGCACTCAGCGCAATGCATGAATGTACACGCGAAAGCAAACAAAGGCCCAATTTCCCGCCAAATTACCGACTGCCTACTTACCTCCAAATCTGACAATGTGGGCCTTATGGGGACCATCGAACAAGGCAGAATCCATTTTCTTAGCGGTACCTTTGCCCCACTTTTTAAGGCCATCTGCCGTGGGCCACATGGTCATGACAAATCTCTTTTGAAATTCGAAGGTATCGTTTCTGAACATGCTTGCCTCGACCTGCTCGAATTCTCCGTCAACACTCATTGACATTGTCTTTATCCATCTGGTCTCCCCGATTTCAAAAGATTCAGTGATGTCAGCGACATCCTCATCCTCATCCGTCCATTCACTAAATTTAAATACGGCAAATTTCGCCATTGTGAACAAAAATAGGTTAAATTGAGCGAATAAATCAGCACAACAATAGCATGAAAAGACGAACACGTGCGAATGAATGGTGAATGACGAATGTCGAAAATGGCGCTGGTGCAGGACCGGACCACAAACGAGAAATCTGATTGGACAATGTTGATCATCAATTCATTTGCATTTTCAAATACAATATTATCAATTATTATCAAGATTGGCCTAAACATTACTATTAATTTTTTTTCTTTAAATGAAACGAGACAAAACGAATTTATTCTGTTTTTTCTCAGTCAAATACTGTTATTAGGCAACGTCAGTCCCACTGCGCCTGCGTACTGCGAATGTGTACTTCCTCCCATCATGGCCGACGTGTGTCCAGAATTTGTGATTTTTTGTCGCACAAAACCTGTTTAGGCTAGATATTCTTGATTCAATCTTGATGTTGAATATCTGCAGCGCCGAAAGATTTTATTTCTTCGACCACCGGTATGCTGTTCTGACGCCAGATATGATGAGTGACAATGATTCGAGTGTGATTATTGAAAAATTGAGTGGCGAGTAACTCGGTAGGCCTGCACACACATGCACATCAACACATGCACGTGTCGATGCACGCCGCACCGTGATGATGTACGGTACCTAGGCTACCGGTAGCTGCTTGGGCCTTAGTCATGGCAGCAGAAGACGAATTTAAGTACAAGGCCTATTTGAGAAAGAAGGAACGGCCACAGTTGCCAAAATCTACGTATTATCGTTGGTTAAACCATTATGAAAAACTTAATGCCAATGCTTTGGACGGAACTGATGATAGGCCTTGGCCTAATAATCAGGGAAATCCTGAACCTAATCAGCAGCCAGCACTGGACACTGACACTGACACTCCAAGTGAGCCTCTTGTGGACCTTCTGCCCGTTCCTGAGTCTGACACAGAGGTTAACAAAAGTCTGTCAGTTTCACCAACAAGCACCGGTCGAAACATCGAGGATGAAGATGATGACATCAACATGGAAAGTGACCAAAATGCTGATGATACAGACAATGATGGAGATTATGCTGATAATGAAAATACATCATCCAAATCTGATGAGACATGGCAAGAATGCTTGTGTGCAACATCAGAGATTCCTAATGAAAGCCATGACATATATGACACTAGGTGTTCAAAAAGGTAAGCATAATAGGCGTACGCCCCTTACGGAAGTCTCCAGCAGGTAATATAACAATCCTCACCCCACGTCAAAATGTGAATGATACTCTTCATGTATGTACAGGTCTACATCATTTGCATTTTTTTTGACCTACATGTAGGACGAGGATATTGAACAAATCTGCTGAAGACTTTTGAAAGGGGCCTGTTTCAGTTCAGTGTAAAAAATCGTTGTTTTTTTGCTGTTTATATGATAACATTACACTCATCTATTTCTACAGTCCAATATCTCAAATGTTCTTATTCTTTTTGCCCCAAAATATTGCATGTACATGTAGGGCCATGAAGGCAGTTCTGACCCGCTTTTTTTGTTTGGAGATATTGGCGTTGACGTCGTACGTAGGGTTGACCATTCTGCATTAATGCATCGTGTAGAAATCGGCTAACCTCTGCAGCAAGCAGCCAGATTCCGTGTTCAACGTGGGAGCAAGCTTTGACATCATTGGTTGCTATTTTTGGGACTGGGGAAATCATTGGACACGGAATTGTGGTTTGCTTGCGTGAAGGTCAAGGGAGGAGAAGCCCAGTCTTTATCCATCTTCACTGAGTTCAGATAAAGTTTATCTGAACTCAGTGAAGATGGATAATTCTGAACCATGTTGATTAAAATATTACACATTGTTGATGATACATGTAAAACAACAAAGTGTGGCTTTTCTACAGCTGATACATGTACAAAACAAGAAACAGACGTTTTTCTGCAGGTTTAAACAGTAAATTTCAATTGATTCTGTTCCAGGATTTGTCTCGATCGTGATGCTGAAAAGTCCTTTCAAGTTGCCTTTGAAGAGGGGCCTGCTGTTGAACTTGGTGATTTTGCTGAACAACAGGTAAATTTCGAGTACTACCTTATCATTCTTGTTTCTGTGCAATAAAGGAAAACCATGCTAGAAGTACGCCCTTTTGTGAGAGTAATACTAACAAATGACAGGAAATGTACAAATTTGGCTGAAATGATACCCCAGGCCACTTTGCTACATTTCTTGACTGATGTACATGTTCATGTATGTACATTGTATGACCTTTGTATTCCTTCATGAAAAGATGGGTTCAATTTCAGCACTGTTTTCACAGCCCACCATGACCATATTTAGTCAAATCAAACTAAAAAGGTCAGATGGCTCATAAGTTTGTGGCACTGACGTCAAGATCATAATGGCATGAATGAAATTTTTTTTTCAGCATGATGAAAACAATTCTTTTGAAAGTGCTGATTCCAATGACAATGACTCGGGACATGAAGCAGGCGACAATGCTGTGGCAAATGGAGAAGAAAATCAGGTAAAAACACTGATCAATTTCTCATTGACCTCCACACTTGATTTCTCAGGATCTATGTGCAAGTATCCTTAAACTCTTGAAATCTCCAGGGCTGACAGGTGGGATTTTGAAGGTTTCAATATACTTCAGATCAGTTCCAATATTCGTTTATGACACTCAGGTCTTTGGATTGACACATAATATCACAAATTTGATTGGCACTTGGTCAGCTTACCCGAGTTTGTTGAAGTCCAACTTGCCGTGCCTGTACTCCACGATGCTTACGGCATGTACATGTAGATGTACATGTACATGTACATGTACGGTGCTAAAACACTGAGCACCTGGATTGTGGGGATTCCTGCAAGGACGCTTTCTCGCGCTCCCAAAAAAACCATCAAAAACACAGGGTGTTTTTCCTATGGGGGATCTAAAGGCCTGGGCCCATTTGATAAAACCTTGCTAACTTACATGTATATTGGATGCTAGTGGTGTACATTGGCCTATACAAACTAGGCACTTTAGCAGGCAACTAGGCCTAACAAGCTTTTATGAATATGGGCCCTGGACACTTGACACATCCAGCTGCAAGGGCATGTCTGGGTGGAGGTCATCAAATTCGCGATCGAGTACCGTATCTAACATTTCTGTGGTGACTCTCGCATTCCCTTTCCCCATTAATCTGCAGTCGTACATGTACTGGCACAATTTCCAATGTCTTTAATTCTGGTGAGGTTTCGCTGTCAAAAAGAACTTTAATGGAGTACATGTATGGTTTTGGTGTGAATGTTTTGACCAAGCAGCCAGCAAACAATGGCATGAGTATGAATGCACAAGGCATGCACATTGTTGCCCACCAGTAAGGCACGACGTACGTTGTTGTGAGGTGAAACATTTGTACTGACAATGTTGGCAGCTTTGTGATTTAAATTCCAATTCCATATTTCAGAGTATTGATGACGATTCTGAAATTGCTGATCTTGCTGTTCCTGCAGTTGCAGTCAGTGTGAACGAGACTGTTATTGCTGGGCATGAAATGATGGTTAACAATAGGGAAGCTGCAGAAGAAAACCAGGTGAGCCGTTTATACAGATAGTTATTTTCAGCCAGTCCCAGACATTCAGTAGGGTGTACATCTATCACTATACATTGTTGTACCTCCACCAGAGTTGGCAGAATGCGTCATTCTGTGTTTAGCAGTGTTCTATCCAGGCCAGTTTTACAGGGCAATACCACCCTGTTCAACATTCAGAGGACATTTTACCGCCCTGTTTAAAAATGTACTTGCAATGCATTTTCTATTAGATCACCCTGTTTGAATTTCACTCCCGCCCTGTTTGAAAATCCAGGGCCTTAGAATCATAGGAAAATGCATTCATCCCGCCCTGTTTGGAAAAATTTCTGGCTAGAACACTGGTTAGGTGAGGCACCCTTGTTGTATCCATGGGCAGCTGCTTTAAACAATCAATAACAGGGTTCGTACTCGACCTTGAAAACCTGCCATTTTGAAGTCTCCCCTTTCCAGGTCTGGAAAACCTTGAAAAATCACAATTTACCCCAGAAGTCCTGGAAAGGTCCTTGAATTTTGCCCACGTGGCCTTCACATCGGGGTCTAGAATCCAAAATTTTCTGGGGGTGGCACGCTCGAACTCGTCGAGTCATCAACCCTTATTCAGGCCCTTCAATAATATAATGGCAGAGAAAACCCTGCTTGCTTTTTGAATTGCCTGGGTTTAGTGATGTCATGATATTATATTAGGCAAATGATTGAGCCTGGTACTTAAGAACTTGAATATTGGCAAAATAGTCCTGGAATTTTAGGATATTTGGCCCTGGAATTCCTTGAAAAGTCCTGGGGTTAGTGTATGAACCCTGCAATAAGCTTTCATGTAGTATTGGTTTAAGGGAAAAAAATGTTATTTTCAACTCGAGCAATGAAATTCCATGATAGTAAACATAATGTTTTACCCCATTCCAACCGGGTACTCCCTCATGCACTTTCTTGGTGAGATCCCAGAAGTGAATGTGCTAGATTCCTGTCATGGAACTTGTTAAAGAAAACCTGAAAAAAAATGGAAAGTTGTGAAATGTTTAGGTTGACTCGAAAGGGTTGAATGAAACAAGGTCCCATTGTTGGGTGGTGGAGCAATGCAGCGATGAAATTCCATATTAGAATTTTAGTTTGAAATTACAGGTTTGCAACAATTAGCCATCGAAAATGATGATGCTGATAAGTTAATTAAATTGTTCCACTCAATTTCAGCTCAGAGAAATTAGACTTAATCGTTTCCTGGAGGACCTTGGTTTAGGTGATGATTTTGATGAAGAACAATTTCGGCAGCAGATTCAGTATTATGAGGTGAGATTAATTCATAAGGCCTGGTGAGCTTTGGTTGTGATGGCGTGTCCGTAATTCTTTGAGCAGGACACCTTTTGCTGGACAGCTGCCCTTGGTCAGACGACTTCAGGCAGAGTGTTTTGATCCAATAGGACTGTGGGCATATGTACAGTTTGGTAATTACTTGACACTAATTTCAGGATGAAGACTCTGTCAACATTAGCAATGCCGAGAGTTTTGAAGATGAAATATTTGCTAATAATCAGGTAAGACAGTGATGGTGAATAAGATTGCTGATAACCACAGGTCATATTCATAAAGCCTTCACAACTTCGTGAGCACACAAATCTATCGTAAGGCAGTCGGTGAACAATATGGCATGTGCAAATAAACAATACACTTCTGTGCACGCAAAGTTGCAAAAGCTTCATGAATTTGGCCACTGGTTTTGTCCGCAAGTACAGTAAAACCTCCGTTAGTGAACACCTCCGAATAGTGAACAACCTCCGAATAACGAACGTTCATTTTCGGTCCCAATTATATCTTTGCATTCACAATTGCATTAACGGGGCCCTCCTCATAGTGAACACCTCCATATAGTGAACACTTTTTCCGGTCCCAAAGGCGTTCACTATATGGAGGTTTTACTGTACAGAGTTCAGTTGAATTATGTTAATAATAACACCTGACTGCATTACATTACAAAAATGTACAAAGAAGATAAACTGTTCTTGGTTCTGAAGTTGGTCTTCTTATCAAATTATCAAACAAACAGATTATTTGATAATGAAGCTGTTTGTACTTTTCATGGATTTTACACATATTGACCTTATTTTAATGGCAGTTGTTCAATTATTTCAAGGGCAATTTGCAAGATCATGGAGATGATCAGGATGACCGTAATTATGACAGAGAAGAAAACGATAGTCCACTTTTCGATGGTGCGGGTGTTACCAAAGGTCAGGCCCAGGTTCTGCTTCTATCATATATCTTCAAGCATGATGTCAGTGACCAGCAGTTGGAGGACTTCTGCAAAATAATGGATGTATTATTCCCAGGAATTCTTCCAAAGTCAGCATATTTATTCAAGAAGGGAATACCGGAGATAAAGGGTGTTTGTAGGTACTACTTGTACTGTTGTAACTGTGCTGCGTTAATAGGTCTTTCAGACACTCTCGAAGATGATGGAGAATGTACAGTTTGCAATCAGCAGTTCAGCAAGAAAAAAAGCTTCGCAAAGGGGAATTATTTTATCGTGTTTCCCATGAAGGAACAAATTCAGTCAGTATTGGAAAGGTGCAAAGTGGCCCAAATTAGGAAACCCGCTGATTTTGCCAATACTGACAATTGTTTTGATCTTGTTAGTGGCGAATGTCTCAAAAGGATGTTTGCAGAAAACAAAATTTCGGCAACTGATTTTACTGCTTTGTGGAATTTTGATGGTGTGCCTGTGTTTAACTCCACAGATTTTTCTATTTGGCCACTGCAGTTCACCATTAATGAACTAAGCTACCATGAGAGGAAGAAAAATGTGCTCATGTATGGGTTGTGGTTTGGTGACAAGAAGCCCAAGTGTAACACTTTTCTGCAGCCTCTGAAAGAAGAGGCTGAAAAGTTAGGAGAAGAAGGGTTGACCTGGAGGAATCCAGTGACAGAAGAAAACATCAACAGCAGATTTTTCTTCACCACAGCGACTTGCGATGCAGTTGCTCGACCGATTGTGAGGAACTGTACCCAGTTCAATGGGCGTTTTGGGTGCGACTGGTGCCTGCATGAAGGTCAGCGTGTTCAGCGAGGAAGAGGTTACACAAATAGTTACCCTTTCCTGTATCCTGAACCTGAACAACGGACTCATGAGGATACAGTTGAAAGTGGTGTGGAAATGGATTTGGCCCTTATAAATGATGAGGAACGCCATCCTATTTGTGGTGTGAAGGGCAGCACTTACCTGTCACTGCTGCCAAACTTTGATCTAGTGCAGGGGTTTGTTGTTGACTACATGCACTGTGTGTTGCTTGGGGTCACGAGGCAGTTGACTACCCTGTGGTTCGACTCTTCGTATCACGACAGGCAATGGTATATTGGAACATACACTGATCAAGTGGATGAACTAATTCTGGCTGTTAAACCACCATCTGAAATCACTCGTTGTCCACGACCCCTTACACAGAGGAAACTATGGAAGGCTTCAGAATGGCGCACATTCTTACTATATACATCTCCTGTGGTACTGAAGCATGTCTTGGATGATCGATACTATGATCACTTACTGCTCTTGTCTACCTCAATTTATGAGCTCTTGAAGGAAAGCCTATCACCTGATCAAATTGACAATGCAGAAGTAGCTCTTAAAAAATTTTGTATTCAGGTGGGCCAGTTGTACGGAGTTGAACATGCGTCATTCAACATACACCAACTAACCCATATCTGTGATTGTGTCCGCAGGTGGGGACCATTATTTGTTACATCCGCCTTTCCCTTCGAGTCTAACAACCATTCAATAATGAAGTTGTTCAAAGGAAAGCGGTATCCAGCCCTGCAGATTTCAAGGAAGTTCACCATGAAGAAAGGGTTAGAGGCAATTGCCAAAGACAGGATGGAGTACGCTAGTGACAAGGTGAAACATTTATTTGAAAGGCTTGTCCACAGTGGAAGGTACTTGCCACAGAGAGAGATTCGAGTCGGCCAATTGTACTTGTATGGGAAACCAGCCACAAGAAATCTTGGATTGGAAGAATTTACAGCTGCACAACAACTTTTGGGAGATTTGGCAGATGTACCATGCAAACATTACCTCCGCTTTTCAAATGGCAAATTCTGTTGCTACTCTTGCGAATATCAACGAGGGGAAAAACATGAGGATGATGTTGTTTTGATTGAGGGGGGAAGGTACTGCAAAGTTAAGGAAGCAGTTCTTCTGAAGGTTGACTGTAGATGTGATGATGAGTGCAATTGTGAGGTACAGCCAGTTGTGATTCTTGTAAAGTATAGGGCATTAAGGTCACGTCTTTTCTTTGACAGGCAACTTGGAATTGGTTCCGACCATATTGTGCAGTTGCATGGCACGACTGACACAATTGCTGTCCATCCAAATGTGCTGAGGAGGAAGTGTTTTGTTGTTGCAGAAGGGGACACGAAATATGCTATTGGAATGCCGAATAACTTCGAGACTGATTAGCAATACTAGTTCGATCCCAAACTGGTACATTATGTGTATTCAGAGCATCATTTCAATGTTTATGAATATTTGGGTGAACTGGAAGATGACTTTATAGCTGTGGGTGAATTATTTTCTGCCTAATTGCGTCTATAATTATTTCTACATCTAGGCCCAGTTCAGTCAATGCATGTTGCCCTGTCAAGTGTTTTTTTTTATTCACACCACCTACTCTTCAGAGAGTTAGGCCTACATGTAAGTGACCATAGGCATGGTAGGCCTTGGCCTTGATATGTCTAGACGCAAGGACCCTGAACGCCGCGTAGCGGCAAACGCGCGAAGCGCTACAGATCAATACCACGGGTCACTCACTCTCATTCCACCTCAGAGACGGGCTCAGGCGAAATGTGATAAATTTACCCAATATGCCGGCGTCACGCGGTGTGAAGGCGGATTTTGTTTATGGAGGGCCGGACAAGTGTATTTTGGAGTGTCCAAGTCGGGTAGACCGTTGAAAAGTGTTACGGATTATAACTTTGAGGCTGTTTTAGGTTGGGAGAATTTTATTGCAACGTCATCGGGTCAAAGGTTATTTATCACCGAACGTTTTCGAAGTTCGCCGGTGTATATGTGTATTCTTAATACTGCCATCGTCATGATCGCCTCAACGAAGATTGCCCATGTTGCCAGACCTACCACATTGTACCACGAGGCGAGTGCTGGCCTATTGAGGTTGTGCGTGTTATGCCCGTTGTACACGGTAGGATTTTCTTGTACTAAAAATTATAAATGGGGCTTAAATGGGTGTTCACAATGCCTTTCAACAAGGCAATCGGTAGCCTGTGACCGAAATCACCCTTCATGAGCCTCATTTATAACTTTTAGTACAAAAAAATCCTACCGTGTACAACGGGCATTACGCTTCGTAAGCTTATCGTACTACACATGTGTCCTTTTATTCGACATGGCAAGGCAACGACAATGGATCATATATTAGGGCAATGCATTGATATTATAAGCCCTCGGCCTGTTGTAATTTAGGCCTATTGTGCAGTTGACACGGAGCAGTTAGCAGTCACCACAGTGAAGTGGCACACTGCACTGCGACATGGCAAAACGGCCATTTTAAATCCCTAAATACTTATACCACTGCCCACACCCGACAGCTGTCATCAGCTGACGGGTGTGGGCAGTGGTACTTCTGCCACTTTTCACCCACAGGAACCAACCAAAAACAATCCTTCCCACATTCCTATCACTCTGGATGGGTCAGTGCAAATCTGTGATTTTTTGAATTTTTCAAGTGATTTGTGTATGACATTTTCTTAATTGCATACCGGTACTTTAAAGCTACAATTTGGTTGGACTTGATTGTCCACACGGACTATAAAAAGCACATGCTATTCCATGAAATACTGATGTCCTATGTAGCTTTCTTCGTTTTGATTGGCAGTATGCAAACCTCCTGAATCGGCCTGCTAAGATCATTTCCCTTCTAGTCGTTTTTATATATTTTTCTTTTTACATAACTACTGAAAACAATTAAGAACATGCTTGTCTGCTCCTGAAGCCCCATGTTCCTATATGTTGGTAATACATTGATGGGGTGCAAATCCCACCGTTCAAAAGTTAGCTGTACAACTATAACATGTACATGTATAATATTATATTAATATTTCATGAACAATACATGCATGACATGTAGTTGGCTGAATGTTAAAACCTGATGTCAGTATATTAATCCAGAATCCAGATATCTTCTCTGCCGAACTGTCGACTTGAAACTTAATGGTGCATGAACCATTTTTAATCTCAGTTGTGATGTTTTGAAATAAGTGTCATGAAAAGTGTAGCAATTATCAGTGGTTATATATTGTGGAAATAATGAATTCATGGTGTGGAAATAAATACTTCGGAAGTATGGAATATATGAAATAATGTTGTCAAATTATTTAATTCCCATTCGACATTTGTCTGATCTGTGCATGTCCCTGTGGTGCCTTATGGTGTCCCCCTGTGGTACTTTATGATGTCCCTATGGTGCCCTTATGGTGGTCCTGTGATGCATTATATCCAAATGTGCTGAGGAGGAAGTGTTTTGTTGTTGCAGAAGGGGACATGAAATATGCTATTGGAATGCCGAATAACTTCGAGACTGATTAGCAATACTAGTTTGATGCCAAACTGGTACATTATGTGTATTCAGAGCATCATTTCAATGTTTATGAATATTTGGGTGAACTGGAAGATGACTTTATAGCTGTGGGTGAATTATTTTCTGCCTAATTGCGTCTATAATTATTTCTACATGTAGGCCCAGTTCAGTCAATGCATGTTGCCCTGTCAAGTGTTTTTTTTTATTCACACCACCTACTCTTCAGAGAGTTAGGCCTACATGTAAGTGACCATAGGCATGGTAGGCCTTGGCCTTGATATGTCTAGATGGGTCAGTGCAAATCTGTGATTTTTTGAATTTTTCAAGTGATTTGTGTATGACATTTTCTTAATTGCATACCGGTACTTTAAAGCTACAAGTTGGTTGGACTTGATTGTCCACACGGACTATAAAAAGCACATGCTATTCCATGAAATACTGATGTCCTATGTAGCTTTCTTCGTTTTGATTGGCAGTATGCAAACCTCCTGAATCGGCCTGCTAAGATCATTGCCCTTCTAGTCGTTTTTATATATTTTTCTTTTTACATAACTACTGAAAACAATTAAGAACATGCTTGTCTGCTCCTGAAGCCCCATGTTCCTATATGTTGGTAATACATTTATGGGGTGCAAATCCCACCGTTCAAAAGTTAGCTGTACAATTATAACATGTACATGTATACTATTATATTAATATTTCATGAACAATACATGCATGACATGTAGTTGGCTGAATGTTAAAACCTGATGTCAGTATATTAATCCAGAATCCAGATATCTTCTCTGCCGAACTGTCGACTTGAAACTTAATCTGAAACTTAATCTCCCATTTTTAATCTCAGTTGTGATGTTTTGAAATAAGTGTCATGAAAAGTGTAGCAATTATCAGTGGTTATATATTGTGGAAATAATGAATTCATGATGTGGAAATAAATACTTCGGAAGTATGGAATATATGAAATAATGTTGTCAAATTATTTAATTCCCATTCGACATTTGTCTGGTCTGTGCATGTCCCTGTGGTGCCTTATGGTGTCCCCCTGTGGTACTTTATGATGTCCCTATGGTGCCCTTATGGTGGTCCTGTGATGCATTAGTAATGCCTTATTAATGATGTCCCTGTGGTGCCTTATGGTGTCCCCCTGTGGTACTTTATGATGTCCCTATGGTGCCCTTATGGTGGTCCTGTAATGCCGTGGTGTTCCTTTGGTGCCTTTATGGTGGACGTGTGGTGCCTTATGTTATCCTAACAGTACCATGGTACATCTTAATGGTGTCCCTGCGGTGCATTAAGGTGTTCTGTGGTACATGTACCTTATGATGTCCCTATGGTGCCCTTATGGTAGTCCTGTAATGCATATTTTTTATTAAAGGTGGCCCAGTAGTGCCTTCACGATTTCCCTGTGGTGACATGGTGTTCCTTTGGTGCCTTATTTATGGTGGGACGTCATAAAGAACCACAGAGCACCATAATTAATGGTACCACAGACTAAGCAAGAGATGTACCACAAGACACCATACATGACCATAGGATTTCTGTGGTAATCTATGGTCCTTATGGTGTACCATAGGTAGACCATAAAGGACCATAGCTTACCACAGAAATCCTATGGTCATTTATGGTGTACCTATGGTACACCATACATGACCATAGGAGTCTGTGGTAATTTTTGATCCTTTATGGTGTACTGTAGGTATACCATAAAGAACCATACGCACACCATAAAGAACCATACGTACACCATAAAGAACCATACGTACACCATAAAGAACCATAAGTACACCATAAAGGACCATAGGAAAACCATAGGATTACCATAGAGACCATAGGATTACCATACAGCACCATAGCTTACCATAAGATACCATAAGTTTACCATAAAATACCATAGAATTACCATAGGATTTTTTTAATAGGGTATTGAGCAAAGCTGTTCATGACATTCTTCAGGCGGTCACGTGACCACGGGCGAGACAACCTTGAATCCAGGTGTAATACCACGACGCTGGGTGACGTTCGGCTACCGAAACTACACCCAGGGTATTGTTTTAGTGAAGATTGAGATCCTGGGTAATCTTTGTATATACCCAGTACAACATTTACCCTTTCAGCGTCAATAGGCAAGGTGACGTGCATTAATCTCTATACCATTGGACTCGCTTGTTAAAGTATTATGCAATAGCTCGTCAAAAAAGTGAACAGGGTCCTGTAACATTACAGAGTTCAACCTAGTACCATTTGCCTGAGGTATCTGGAAATGACTATACTTAATAATTAGGTTCTTATTCGTCAATTGATTTTAACCTCATCAATGACATCATTCCCCATATCAGTGGAAATACAAAAGTCTCTGAGAAGAGGTGAGATACGTAGTACACAATGTCAGGTATTTATCGGCAAGCTTAGGCTCCATTTCCATAGAGTTCACGTTGACACTTTTCACGCGCCACGCTTCACGTTTTCCTTTCGTTCCTCGGAGAAAGCATGTCACAGGACAGGTAATGTGTGTCTCGTTGTGCGCTGAATCGAGGAACGAAAGGAAAACGTGAAGCGTGGCGCGTGAAAAGTGTAAACGTGAGCCCTATGGAACTGGAGCCTTATATGACAAGGATTGTTTCTGATTCGCGGATCCTTAAGCCTGATCTTGGCTATCAATACGTCGATTCTGGCCTGTAGTATAAGGTGTCTCCATTCGAAAAGTTGTTCGACTGTTGATGTCCTTCCTCATGTTGTTGACTTCATTTGTCAGCTGAGTAAGAAAAGAGGAACGTCTATGGAGAAGGAGGAGGCTGATAGACATCAAGGCTACCGGATGTACCAAAAAAAGGTTGGTATCTATTTTACGTACCATAGATAGGTCAGGAGACCACGATAGTTCACTGGCACTGAAATATAATGAATTTAGTTCATGGTTATTGGCTTATCAGCTCCTCATCAAACAAAGCCTTGATAACAGCATACAAAACGACGACCAAAGCCTGTCCGACTAAAGCCTGTCAACCGGCCAGCAAACATTTCTAGGTCGCCTTCAAAAGCACATCCGATCCTATCTTATCGCTGTTCATTAGGCTACCTATTGTCCAACTGGCAAAATGAATTTTTTAAACACGATCATTTTCTACACATCATTAATTTGATTTGATGGTCAATCCCGTCAGCCGGGTCGAATGAAAATTAGGCTCTTTCGAAGATTCTCGATCGTTCCTCCAATAACACCAGAAAACAAATTAGATGTCGAAACAAAGTTTCATGAAGACAGGCCGTTACTTATGGCGCGGTATGTTGAACAACCGGTACCATGGTACAGATGCCTCGTTTATAGTCCTAATAGGTAAAAGACTAAAGTGGACGGTACGGTTACTTATAATGAACGTTCGGCTACGTTCAGCTTGTAACCTGGAATGTGATTGGTTACGCCGTCATTTTCCACCAGAGTGGCGCTGCGGTGGTGAACGTAACCTTGATAATATGCAACGTCTGGCAACGTGCAGTTCGTGATTGGTTCACATCATGCTTTAGGACAAGCCTCCGTGTGAATATGAATGAGATAGTTGTATTACTGGTGAATAACGAAGGGCAGAATGAATGGTAATGACTGCATTATGAAATGAGACACACTGTTGAGTACATCCAGAGCGTCGTTCTGCCGGTAATTCTTGTTTACTCGTCCAATATGAAAGCATGTGTCTTGACTCGCGCAATAAAGAATGAAGTTTGCCATGGCAGGCGAGAGGGGAGATGGCAATTGCGCAGGGAAAGTTATGGAAGAACTTAGCGATATGTCGGG
>NMRB01000088.1:0-12818 GCA_002633025.1 Notospermus geniculatus
GATTATGGCCTGATTTCACACCCGTTCAATAAAACTCTGCCTAAAAATACTTCTTCAACATCATTACAATTGCAAAACAACTTGCCGCACCGAATCCCCAAAAGTCATTATTCGCGAAACCTAAATGACGCCAGAAAAAAATGTCACAAGATACCTTTGTTGATTTCTTCGTGTCTAAAATAGTTACGTGACGTATTATTCTCAATGACACTGTTGTGCTGGCATGCACCAAACGGAAGAGACATCGATGTTCAGAAAAAGAACATTTCTATGACTGCTCTTCTTGAATCCATATCCAAGAAAAGATAAGAAAATCCTGAGATTCAACGAAATTAAAAATCAACCTTCCAACATGCTTACGGAATTACCCTCACAGTCTTTCAACAGCAAGGCGTTTATAATTTTGTCTTTGAAGGCCACTGTGCGCCAGCTTGAGTAAAGATATCAAGACTGCTGGAAGGCTTTTGATTAGGAAGTACAGTACAAAATATATGGATTCGCTATCAGATCAGTCGAATCAGTAACGAGGTCTGATATGTCTCTTCAAATTAAGTCCGTCTTCAAAGAAAAGGTGGATGATTTCGATCCGGTGCCGTGGAATATCCCAAATTTTCAGATGTATTAGGTGACAGGTACGTATTGATCGTTTTCTGCACATTGAAAGATGGACAAGACATTTCTTTGTAAAGGAAAGTGGACCTCATCAGTTGACACGACATAAGGGCCACTCTGCTTTGCGTCTCTACTTTGCATCATCATCTTTGATCTAGCTGATTTGTAGAAATGTCCATTCGGAAATGGATGTCAGAAAGATATTTTGAAGACGCAGTAAGTCTTGCCTGTTCTTTCATGAAGAGAGAACCGTGGCTGTGCAGAAGACCCTACGTGTGCAGAAGACCCTCCATGTGCAGAAGACCCTACGTGTGCAGAGGACCCTACGTGTGCAGAAGACCCTCCATGTGCAGAAGTTTCAAACATACGGACGGATGAGATGTAAGAGATTGTTTAATCAGTAATGCAACAGACCTTTAAAAAATGTAGACTACACTCACGAACAANAGTCCTAAAATGTAGTTTTTGGCAATGTCATTGCGATACAAAAAATTAATGAGTGAGTGATGGCTTGCTTGTGAATTTTTGGCGATACCCATAACAAGCAACGGCAACGATATGACGTTTGGTGTAAGACTATTCTTTGTGCTTGAAAACATTGCATGAAGATTTCTACGTACCCAAATGCCAAATGGAGTCTGGTGAACTAAATAGATGCGGTTACTGACAGCAGATGAAGCTCCTAAAATGCTCGTTGCGTTTCATTAACTGTAGTACCGATATTTTAATGGATTCAATTCGACAGAAACATTTTGGTACCTGTGAATTCAGACTACCCACGACGAATCATGAGGCAACTTGCAATGGATTCAAGGTCTCCTAATCTGACCAGCCTGTCACCAAGGAAATATTTAATTGCCGACAGCACGCCTCGCAATTCCCGTTACTATTGAGACATGACTTTCATTTCGATGACTTTTAAGAATGTTTGCCCCTACCTCTGTGTCAGTTCCCGCCTTTTATATTTCTCGGCACGAACCTGATAACTGGGTCCCCGATGACAAGTGATTCCGTCCCATCAAAGACGGGCCGATGTTCTCGGAAGAAGCAAGACGCTCATTGTTGATAGATAACATGCGTACGGTGAACAGGCAAGTCACCCAACAGGCGTTAGTTCAGAATGTGATTATCACACTCGTAGTCGTCCTCAAAAATACTCTGCATCTTGGAAATATTCAGTTATGAATAATTCCTTAACTTTTCAGTATAACAGAATGTGATGAGTGTCGATGCTGTAAGTCTGCTTTGATGATTGTCGGCAAAATCGTCGTTCTTTGATCCCATCGGAATAAGTTTCCACGATCATCGTAACGAAACGAAATGTCGTGGAAAAGTAACGCAACCAAAAAAAGCTCGATGTGTTTGGCTTCGTGAAACGTCTGTTTTTCACCTTTTGCATTAGGTATTCATTACAATCATCTTTGGAATCAGAAGCTGAATGGAAAGTGCGTTGAGGCGCCGCAGCGTTGGGCATTTCTTTCTGCCGAGAACACTTAATAGTGATAAGAATAATTTCTTGGTAAATACGGCGATACCGAACACGTTTCTAATTTACCATTGTTTAACAAACCGAGAGATTGCTCCGCATGAAATAATCTTTGTTTGGATTTTTTGCTCCATTCGAAGTGGTTCAATCTTCGGAAACCTCAAAAGGAATTATACCCGACATATTGGATTCTGTCTAAAACGATGTATATTTTGAGATTGGTGTCAGTTAACACGATTTGACAATACCGACCATGTTATGGACAAATCTTATTGGAATACCATCCATCATCTCCCCAGACATTATACAGTACCGTACAACAGCATGATGATAGTTCGGTAATCAATTTTCCCTCGTTCATGGTAGAACGTGTCGTTTTAACGCTTCTGTCTGTTGCGTGGTGAAGTTTCCCATCCTTGGCATGCGAAAGGCTGGTGAGAGCACAGTTCGGTGAGGAGGTGATGTTGTAGCTAATGTGATTAAATCCATTGGGTAATGACCACTCGATTACTTCAGAACTCAATACTGACCAGTTCATCACCCCTGCAGCAGTTATTGGCCAATAACGTGAGGTGATTTCCTTCCGGGTACGCCGCTTGAATACAGCCGAGCTTGTTCCATATAAATGACAGTGACATTGGGGTTTTATGTCGCGTATGTTGCAAAACAAGAGCGNGATAGGGACTGGGACATGGAACTGTGTTAAAAACAATACAGATCCATGTGTATCTGTTGATACTCCCAATGCTTCTACCGAGCAGGTCCTTGCACAAGTTGCTTATAGCCGCGGAGTGCACTCAGTGCACATGGCGTCGGTAGCGTCGAGATGTTGGCTCCAAACACTTCTCACGCCTATCGGGTTTAGGGCGGACTCACGGATAAGTTTAATGGGATAGCCCCATGACAATGTTCCAGTGCCTTAGACAAACTGCAGAAGAAATACTTCCTCACATTTGACATGCACAAAATTTGGTCATGGTAATCAAGAGTCATTCGTTACTCCACCGAGGTCGAATTTTCGGCGTGATTTGTTTTCTTTTGCACATTTCTTGTGCTCGTAATTAAAGTAATTTTCTGTGAGAGGGCAAAGAAAGGGGAAAATCCCACCTCCCCAGCTTCCTCTGATTTTCAAGTCATATGCCGGAAGTCTTCACCGGAAAGCTATGACTAAGTTCAGAACTAGTGCTCATGATTTCGAAATAGAGAGGGGGAGATACAAAGGCAAGCCTGTAGGGGAAAGAATATGTAATCAATGTACTAATTGGGGGAAATTGAAGATGAACTTCACTTCATCACCAAGTGTGAAAAGTACACATCAGATTAAAGAGAATCTCTTTATTCCAAAGTGAATACCTTGTGTAAAAACTTTATAAATTTACAGGATCAACAGAAGTTTATCTGGCTTCTTTCAAATGAGGACCCTGTTGTCTGCTGTTCTTTAGCAGAATACATCCAAGAGTGTTTTGTGTTAAGGTCCATTTGATCAAACTGCTCACAGCGCCACCTGTCTCCATTCTTCCGACCTAGTGACACTGCCTCTAGGTCCCTTCTTTCTCGGCGGAGGATCGTAGTTCCAATACATGCCAAATGGAATTGAACAATTTCATGGGCACGTACATGAAACGTTTTTCGTAGACCTAATTATCTGATTGGTCAATAGAAGCACGTGAACAAAGGACGCCCTCTGATTGGTTAAAAGTGTGAGAAAGTGGGAGCCTTATCACATCCCATGCCTGTAAAGTTCCGCGAACAAGCTTCTTATTCTGATCATGTACAGCATTTATTCGTCTCAAATCTTACATTTTCACGTTTGACAACTTATATATTGTTTCATATGATTCGATTTTATTGACTTTTATTCGAGATTTGCTGTGTCAAATGTACGCGCACTATATTCCAGCCAGCTGGAAAGCGATGAGGCAGCTGGTGCTAGCGGCATAAGCGGCCAGTCCGAAAGTAGGCCGCGCATGCTCGGTAGGAACTTGTTTGCCATTTGATATGTAACCGTGTCACTCTGTACCGTTCATTATATTCCATTGTTGTACTACTTTATATATTCTAATCACAATTTTTGTAAATATTTTGTAATTCTCATGCTCCTAGAGGGTTTTGATTTAATAAACAAATTCTAATTCTAATTCTAATTCTATGCCCACCCTAACCCTAACCCGGATCTTCCTCAGGCACTTTCTAGTAGAGATCCCAGAAGTGGAAAGATCAGATGTGACTCTACTTCTGTGATATCTAGGCCTACTAGAAAGTGCTCGAGCAAGGCACTTTCTAGTAGAGATCCCAGAAGTGGAAAGATCAGATGTGATTCACTTCTGTGATATCTACTAGAAAGTGCTCGAACAAGGCACTTTCTAGTAGAGATCCCAGAAGTGGAAAGATCAGATGTGACTCACTTCTTTGATATCTACTAGAAAGTGCTCGAGCAAGGCACTTTCTAGTAGAGATCCCAGAAGTGGAAAGATCAGATGTGATTCACTTCTGGGATATACACAGTGGACAGGCAGGGAATTTCCAGAGGAGTTAATGTTCCAAATTGTTATTTGACCTCTGTCATTTCTGTATCATGTATCATGAATAAAACATCAAATTCCTTGTTCCTTGTTACAGCATGGAGGTAATATCCATGGTTACAGGCATGGTCTGCAGTGACTCTTGTTTATTTTGTCAAACTTCACAGCAGCATCTTGAGACCTTATCTAACAAACCCCCCGTAACTTTACAACTACGTTATCCTGTTTTGCTGAAAGTGCAGTTAGGTGCATGCGAACGAACAATGGTTTACGCACTTTGTAAAGTTACAAATCCTTCGTAAATAAGCTCCCAGGCCCCGTATGCACAAAAAATCCTTACATTAATTGTAAGATTATCCTTAACTTCAAAGCACCTTAAAGGGATACTCCACTGGTGTAAAATTTTGAATTTTTGACATATAATTAATACAATGTACATTCAAATTCATTGATATCTGCAACATGTCAGATTTTTTAAAAATCAGCAAACTCATCATTTTAAGTACATGTATTTTAATTGAATCCCAAGGGGACCATAGCACAGCACACATGATGTCATGTGTGCTCAATGCATATTTATGAAGGAATAACCAATAGGCCCAGGCAGTCACAGTATTAGCTCATTCACTACAAAGGTCATCAGCCTATATTGACACTAGTGACAGAACAATTAATGGCATTAGTCTCTATGGATTGATAAAAATTCAAAAGCTTACAATGACGCCAATTGTGTCCCGTTATCATCACCAGAACAGCTCGGCAGCCAGCGTGGAAACTTTTGGTACCTCCTGTCAAAAGTGTCTCCTTGCCGAACGTTTTTCGCCCAAGGCCAGTTCGCTCCGTCCTGCGTTAAATAATGGAATATGACGGCGAATTACGGTAGAAAATGCGAATGCAGGACACTGGTCTGTTTAGAAGAAGGATACACCTACAAAATGACACCAATTGTGTCCCGTTATCTTTATCAGAACAGCTCGGCAGGAGGTATGGAAACTTTTGGTACCTCCTGTCCAAAAGTGTCTCGTTGCCGAACGTTTTTCGCCCAAGGCCAGTTCGCTCCGTCCTGCGTTACACTAATGGAATATGACGGCGAATTACGGTAGAAAATGCGAATGCAGGACACTGGTCTGTTTAGAAGAAGGATACACCTACAAAATGACACCAATTGAGTCCCGTTATCTTCACCAGAACAGCTCGGCAGGAGGCGTGGAAACGTTTGGTACCTCCAAAGTTTTTCGCCCAAGGACAGTTCGCTTTCGTCCTGCGTTACAGAATGGAATATGACGGCGAATTACGGTAGAAAATGCGAAAGCAGGACTCTGGTCTGTTTAGAAGAAGGATACACCTACAAAATGACACCAATTTTGTTCCGTTATCTTCATCAGAACAGCTCGGCAGGAGGCGTGGAAACTTTTGGTACCTCCAAAGTTTTTCGCCCAAGGACAGTTCGCTTTCGTCCTGCGTTACATAATGGAATATGACGGCGAATTACGGTAGAAAATGCGAAAGCAGGACTCTGGTCTGTTTAGAAGAAGGATACACCTACAAAATGACACCAATTTTGTTCCGTTATCTTCATCAGAACGCCACGGCAGGAGGCGTGGAAACTTTTGGTACATGTACCTACAAAGTTTTCCGCCCAAGGACAGTTCGCTTTCGTCCTGCGTTACATAATGGAATATGACGGCAAATAACGGTAGAAAATGCGAAAGCAGGACTCTGGTCTGTTTAGGAGAAGGATACACCTATAAAATGACACCAATTTTGTTCCGTTATCTTAATCAGAACACCACGGCAGGAGGCGTGGAAACTTTTGGTACCTCCAAAGTTTTTCACCCAAGGACAGTTCGCTTTCGTCCTGCGTTACATAATTGAATATGACGGCAAATTACGGTAGAAAATGCGGAAGCAGGACTCTGGTCTGTTTAGAAGAAGGATACACCTACAAAATGACACCAATTGTGTCCCATTATCTTCATCAGAACAGTTCGGCAGGAGGCGTGGAAACTTTTGGTACCTCTAAAGTTTTTCGCCCAAGGACAGTTCGCTTTCGACCTGCGTTACATAATGGAATATGATGGCAAATTAAGGTAGAAAATGCGATAGCAGGACTCTGGTCTGTTTAGAAGAAGGATACACCTACAAAATGACACCAATTTTGTTCCGTTATCTTCATCAGAACAGCTCGGCAGGAGGCGTGGAAACTTTTGGTACCTCCAAAGTTTTTCGCCCAAGGACAGTTCGCTTTCGTCCTGCGTTACATAATGGAATATGACGGCGAATTACGGTAGAAAATGCGAAAGCAGGACTCTGGTCTGTTTAGAAGAAGGATACACCTACAAAATGTCACCAATTTTGTTCCGTTATCTTCATCAGAACAGCTCGGCAGGAGGCGTGGAAACTTTTGGTACCTCCAAAGTGTTTCGCCCAAGGACAGTTCGCTTCGTCCTGCGTTACATGATGGAATATGACAGCGAATTACGGTAGAAAATGCGAAAGCAGGACTCTGGTCTGTTTAGAAGAAGGATACACCTACAAAATGACACCAATTTTGTTCCGTTATCTTCATCAGAACAGCTCGGCAGGAGGCGTGGAAACTTTTGGTACCTCCAAAGTTTTTCGCCCAAGGACAGTTCGCTTTCGTCCTGCGTTACATAATGGAATATGACGGCGAATTACGGTAGAAAATGCTAAAGCAGGACTCTGGTCTGTTTAGAAGAAGGATACACCTACAAAATGACACCAATTGTGTTCCGTTATCTTCATCAGAACAGCTCGGCAGGAGGCGTGGAAACTTTTGGTACCTCCAAAGTTTTTCGCCCAAGGACAGTTCGCTTTCGTCCTGCGTTACATAATGGAATATGACGGCGAATTACGGTAGAAAATGCTAAAGCAGGACTCTGGTCTGTTTAGAAGAAGGATACACCTACAAAATGACACCAATTGTGTTCCGTTATCTTCATCAGAACAGCTCGGCAGGAGGCGTGGAAACTTTTGGTACCTCCAAAGTTTTTCGCCCAAGGACAGTTCGCTTTCGTCCTGCGTTACATAATGGAATATGACGGCGAATTACGGTAGAAAATGCTAAAGCAGGACTCTGGTCTGTTTAGAAGAAGGATACACCTACAAAATGACACCAATTGTGTTCCGTTATCTTCATCAGAACAGCTCGGCAGGAGGCGTGGAAACTTTTGGTACCTCCAAAGTTTTTCGCCCAAGGACAGTTCGCTTTCGTCCTGCGTTACATAATGGAATATGACGGCGAATTACGGTAGAAAATGCTAAAGCAGGACTCTGGTCTGTTTAGAAGAAGGATACACCTACAAAATGACACCAATTGTGTTCCGTTATCTTCATCAGAACAGCTCGGCAGGAGGCGTGGAAACTTTTGGTACCTCCAAAGTTTTTCGCCCAAGGACAGTTCGCTTTCGTCCTGCGTTACATAATGGAATATGACGGCGAATTACGGTAGAAAATGCTAAAGCAGGACTCTGGTCTGTTTAGAAGAAGGATACACCTACAAAATGACACCAATTGTGTTCCGTTATCTTCATCAGAACAGCTCGGCAGGAGGCGTGGAAACTTTTGGTACCTCCAAAGTTTTTCGCCCAAGGACAGTTCGCTTTCGTCCTGCGTTACATAATGGAATATGACGGCGAATTACGGTAGAAAATGCTAAAGCAGGACTCTGGTCTGTTTAGAAGAAGGATACACCTACAAAATGACACCAATTGTGTTCCGTTATCTTCATCAGAACACCTCGGCAGGAGGCGTGGAAACTTTTGGTACCTCCAAAGTTTTTCGCCCAAGGACAGTTCGCTTTCGTCCTGCGTTACATAATGGAATATGACGGCGAATTACGGTAGAAAATGCTAAAGCAGGACTCTGGTCTGTTTAGAAGAAGGATACACCTACAAAATGACACCAATTGTGTTCCGTTATCTTCATCAGAACAGCTCGGCAGGAGGCGTGGAAACTTTTGGTACCTCCAAAGTTTTTCGCCCAAGGACAGTTCGCTTTCGTCCTGCGTTACATAATGGAATATGACGGCGAATTACGGTAGAAAATGCTAAAGCAGGACTCTGGTCTGTTTAGAAGAAGGATACACCTACAAAATGACACCAATTGTGTTCCGTTATCTTCATCAGAACAGCTCGGCAGGAGGCGTGGAAACTTTTGGTACCTCCAAAGTTTTTCGCCCAAGGACAGTTCGCTTTCGTCCTGCGTTACATAATGGAATATGACGGCGAATTACGGTAGAAAATGCGAAAGCAGGACTCTGGTCTGTTTAGAAGAAGGATACACCTACAAAATGACACCAATTGTGTCCCGTTATCTTCATCAGAACAGCTCGGCAGGAGGCGTGGAAACTTTTGGTACCTCCAAAGTGTTTCGCCCAAGGACAGTTCGCTTCGTCCTGCGTTACATAATGGAATATGACAGCGAATTACGGTAGAAAATGCGAAAGCAGGACTCTGGTCTGTTTAGAAGAAGGATACACCTACAAAATGACACCAATTTTGTTCCGTTATCTTCATCAGAACAGCTCGGCAGGAGGCGTGGAAACTTTTGGTACCTCCAAAGTTTTTCGCCCAAGGACAGTTCGCTTTCGTCCTGCGTTACATAATGGAATATGACGGCGAATTACGGTAGAAAATGCTAAAGCAGGACTCTGGTCTGTTTAGAAGAAGGATACACCTACAAAATGACACCAATTGTGTTCCGTTATCTTCATCAGAACAGCTCGGCAGGAGGCGTGGAAACTTTTGGTACCTCCAAAGTTTTTCGCCCAAGGACAGTTCGCTTTCGTCCTGCGTTACATAATGGAATATGACGGCGAATTACGGTAGAAAATGCGAAAGCAGGACTCTGGTCTGTTTAGAAGAAGGATACACCTACAAAATGACACCAATTGTGTTCCGTTATCTTCATCAGAACAGCTCGGCAGGAGGCGTGGAAACTTTTGGTACCTCCAAAGTTTTTCGCCCAAGGACAGTTCGCTTTCGTCCTGCGTTACATAATGGAATATGACGGCGAATTACGGTAGAAAATGCTAAAGCAGGACTCTGGTCTGTTTAGAAGAAGGATACACCTACAAAATGACACCAATTGTGTTCCGTTATCTTCATCAGAACAGCTCGGCAGGAGGCGTGGAAACTTTTGGTACCTCCAAAGTTTTTCGCCCAAGGACAGTTCGCTTTCGTCCTGCGTTACATAATGGAATATGACGGCGAATTACGGTAGAAAATGCTAAAGCAGGACTCTGGTCTGTTTAGAAGAAGGATACACCTACAAAATGACACCAATTGTGTTCCGTTATCTTCATCAGAACAGCTCGGCAGGAGGCGTGGAAACTTTTGGTACCTCCAAAGTTTTTCGCCCAAGGACAGTTCGCTTTCGTCCTGCGTTACATAATGGAATATGACGGCGAATTACGGTAGAAAATGCTAAAGCAGGACTCTGGTCTGTTTAGAAGAAGGATACACCTACAAAATGACACCAATTGTGTTCCGTTATCTTCATCAGAACAGCTCGGCAGGAGGCGTGGAAACTTTTGGTACCTCCAAAGTTTTTCGCCCAAGGACAGTTCGCTTTCGTCCTGCGTTACATAATGGAATATGACGGCGAATTACGGTAGAAAATGCTAAAGCAGGACTCTGGTCTGTTTAGAAGAAGGATACACCTACAAAATGACACCAATTGTGTTCCGTTATCTTCATCAGAACACCTCGGCAGGAGGCGTGGAAACTTTTGGTACCTCCAAAGTTTTTCGCCCAAGGACAGTTCGCTTTCGTCCTGCGTTACATAATGGAATATGACGGCGAATTACGGTAGAAAATGCTAAAGCAGGACTCTGGTCTGTTTAGAAGAAGGATACACCTACAAAATGACACCAATTGTGTTCCGTTATCTTCATCAGAACAGCTCGGCAGGAGGCGTGGAAACTTTTGGTACCTCCAAAGTTTTTCGCCCAAGGACAGTTCGCTTTCGTCCTGCGTTACATAATGGAATATGACGGCGAATTACGGTAGAAAATGCTAAAGCAGGACTCTGGTCTGTTTAGAAGAAGGATACACCTACAAAATGACACCAATTGTGTTCCGTTATCTTCATCAGAACAGCTCGGCAGGAGGCGTGGAAACTTTTGGTACCTCCAAAGTTTTTCGCCCAAGGACAGTTCGCTTTCGTCCTGCGTTACATAATGGAATATGACGGCGAATTACGGTAGAAAATGCGAAAGCAGGACTCTGGTCTGTTTAGAAGAAGGATACACCTACAAAATGACACCAATTTTGTTCCGTTATCTTCATCAGAACAGCTCGGCAGGAGGCGTGGAAACTTTTGGTACCTCCAAAGTTTTTCGCCCAAGGACAGTTCGCTTTCGTCCTGCGTTACATAATGGAATATGACGGCGAATTACGGTAGAAAATGCGAAAGCAGGACTCTGGTCTGTTTAGAAGAAGGATACACCTACAAAATGACACCAATTGTGTCCCGTTATCTTCATCAGAACAGCTCGGCAGGAGGCGTGGAAACTTTTGGTACCTCCAAAGTGTTTCGCCCAAGGACAGTTCGCTTCGTCCTGCGTTACATAATGGAATATGACAGCGAATTACGGTAGAAAATGCGAAAGCAGGACTCTGGTCTGTTTAGAAGAAGGATACACCTACAAAATGACACCAATTTTGTTCCGTTATCTTCATCAGAACAGCTCGGCAGGAGGCGTGGAAACTTTTGGTACCTCCAAAGTTTTTCGCCCAAGGACAGTTCGCTTTCGTCCTGCGTTACATAATGGAATATGACGGCGAATTACGGTAGAAAATGCTAAAGCAGGACTCTGGTCTGTTTAGAAGAAGGATACACCTACAAAATGACACCAATTGTGTTCCGTTATCTTCATCAGAACAGCTCGGCAGGAGGCGTGGAAACTTTTGGTACCTCCAAAGTTTTTCGCCCAAGGACAGTTCGCTTTCGTCCTGCGTTACATAATGGAATATGACGGCGAATTACGGTAGAAAATGCGAAAGCAGGACTCTGGTCTGTTTAGAAGAAGGATACACCTACAAAATGACACCAATTGTGTTCCGTTATCTTCATCAGAACAGCTCGGCAGGAGGCGTGGAAACTTTTGGTACCTCCAAAGTTTTTCGCCCAAGGACAGTTCGCTTTCGTCCTGCGTTACATAATGGAATATGACGGCGAATTACGGTAGAAAATGCTAAAGCAGGACTCTGGTCTGTTTAGAAGAAGGATACACCTACAAAATGACACCAATTGTGTTCCGTTATCTTCATCAGAACAGCTCGGCAGGAGGCGTGGAAACTTTTGGTACCTCCAAAGTTTTTCGCCCAAGGACAGTTCGCTTTCGTCCTGCGTTACATAATGGAATATGACGGCGAATTACGGTAGAAAATGCTAAAGCAGGACTCTGGTCTGTTTAGAAGAAGGATACACCTACAAAATGACACCAATTGTGTTCCGTTATCTTCATCAGAACAGCTCGGCAGGAGGCGTGGAAACTTTTGGTACCTCCAAAGTTTTTCGCCCAAGGACAGTTCGCTCTCGTCCTGCGTTACATAATGGAATATGACGGCGAATTACGGTAGAAAATGCGAAAGCAGGAGTCTGGTCTGTTTAGAAGAAGGATACACCTACAAAATGACACCAATTTTGTTCCGTTATCTTCATCAGAACACCACGGCAGGAGGCGTGGAATCTTTTGGTACTCCAAAGTTTTCCGTCCAAGGACAGTTCGCTTTCGTCCTGCGTTAAATAATGGAATATGACGGCGAATTACGGTGGAAAATGCGAATGCAGGACACTGGTCTGTTTAGAAGATGGATAGACCTACAAAATGACACCAATTGTTTCCCGTTATCATCATCAGAACAGCTCGGCAGGAGGTGTGGAATCTTTTGCTACCTCTTGTCAAAAGTGTCTCCTTGCCGAAAGTTTTTCGCCCCAGGCCAGTTCGCTCCGTCATGCGTTACAGAATGGAATATGACGGCGAATTACGGTAGAAAATGAGAAAGCAGGACTCTGGTCTGTTTAGAAGAAGGATACCCCTACAAAATGACACCAATTCTGTTCCGTTATCTTCATCAGAACAGCTCGGCAGGAGGCGTGGAAACTTTTGGTAGCTCCAAAGTTTTTCGCCCAAGGACAGTTCGCTCTCGTCCTGCGTTACATAATGGAAT
>NMRB01000088.1:14719-51063 GCA_002633025.1 Notospermus geniculatus
TGAGCTTTTGGCGGGGGCTGTAGCATTCCCCTGACACTCATATCCCCCAAACTTAATAATAAGGTTCCGTCGACAGCCGGCAAAGAACTGCTGTCTTTATGTGTCCCTGGCATGAGTTCAAATTACGCAGTTTTCCGCTGTAAGACACTCATTCTGTGGTTGTCAACAGACATGAAAGAGGAAGGACATGAAGGATGTACGAAGTACAATGATAAAAAACAACTGTTGGATGCAGGATGTTGTCTTCCTGTCATGCATGACTTGATAATGACATCTAACATGTCTAGCTGTGGGGGTGCTGTGAATGTAGTACGACAGTACGTCATCCGGGCCTTTATATTTCCTGTAAAATCAATGAATGGCATCCTTCCCTGCCTCTGTTCATTTCAACTGCATCCATCCACCATGTCCCGCTTCGTTGCTGCTGTAAAAAAAGCGTAATCGTAAATTGAGCGTGCCAAGCATTATTCTCTTGTTCTCCTCCGGGTCCTGTTCCAGTGGTTGAATATGGCTAATCAGCCTGTAGTTGCCTAGGGATGGTAGAAGTCTATCAAAGTTTAATCAGTAATGCTGAAAGAATGATTTGGTTCTTTTGGATGGTGGTTATTGTTGAAATTAATGGAAACCACGTCAATTTTGTCTATTTCAGTCGGTGATTCATTGAGTCCTACATTTGTAGGGTGGTGGTGTTGGTATAGGTAATTACTTACACTGCAAGTGCAACAGATCGGGTTTCATTTTGATTCATCTGTCGACACCAATGTTCAGACAAATTGTGACTTTTCCATTTACATGTACACTGAACAACAACTGAGTGATAACTGGCCCATTATGTAAGTTCGGGGGCGAGGGGAAGCGACTTGACACTTTTGAGGTCCACCTTTGCGAAATTCACATCTTCAGCATGCAGTCAGTATCAATGTCTGTGCTGTGAATGGCAAGTGATGACTGACAAGTACAGGTATGGTTACAATGTTGGTGCCCGAATTTTTTGTTCAAATATTTGATACAATTTTCCTTTTCCTCAATAGGAGCAGTCAGCCGCGCGTATGGCAGCAATGTTCTACTGGACCAAAAACTCACGTGATTGGTGCTCGATCAAGAATGAATGGGTCCACGATATGCATTGAATTAGGCCATAGTGACACCTATTGGTCAACTCACTGACAGCTCCTATATTGACATGCTGTCTTATTCTGTTCTACATTTTGACCTCCCTTGCTGGAAAATAACCCACGCCATGCTCATGCCTGTTCATTGTGAGCCTTTTAACAAGCAAGTCTAGTGGCCTTGGCTAATTACCAAGTTCTATTGGTGGAGTTGGCACTTGCTTACAAAACCTACATTTTATTTACACTGTAGGCCTATACGACCCACCAGACCGTGCAATAGGTGCCATACATGACCAACTTACTTGTACATGTACTATCATTGCCAAGTATTTTTCCTTCGGCATTTCTAATTAGAATATTTACAATTTTTCATTTGACTGTTTACATATGGGCCTAATATTATGACCTATAATTTGACATATCATCTCGGAATGGCATGCCTGTGCTGAGGCTGGTCACTACTTGGCTGGTGTTCTCTGCAGTTGCATAGATTGTGTCATAGATTTCAGAATGGATAGACCATGGTACTGCACTGAATCATCAAAATGAAAAAAGTAGATACCGGGTACATAAAAGTATGCCATTACATTTCTACATTTGTCTATGAAGTTCTCCTATCTAGTATGCAGAAAAAACACCAGGTGGCTTTAGTTGTTTTGTTGGGGTTCAGTGCTTGAATGTTTCAAATCAAGTCTATTATGACATGTTATGTAGGAAATCGCTGGGATCTTGGCTATGCACTGATTATCATAATAGAGTTTCTTTAATTTTACAAAATCCCTTCGTTCATTTTTTCCCTGTAGGCCTACATGCTGTACAAGTGGACAATTTCAAATCAACATAAGATGGTAGTGTTGATAATTTCTGTCTTTTTTTTCTCTTTTCAGGCTTTGCCCTTCCAATCAGACCATAGGTGTCTGAGAACAGCTCCTCCTTCCACATATTGGGTCATCCATCGTAAGTATATTACATGTACGTGATTGAGAGGGACACCCCACAGCCTAGGCTTCACATTTAGAATGATGACAAAAACACTATCCACCTGTTCTTGCGGATATGGAGTTGACGTGTGGGAAATTGCCAATAACATAATCGTCAGTTAATTTCGTTGGCTCCAGTGACTGTCATCAGTGCTACTTTCCAATTTAGTCAGTAATTAATGTCCCAGCAGGTTTACGAGACATAAATATTTCAATTCACATTACGATAATATTTTCCAGCTGTAAGGAATAAGAATATTACAACCATTTTTTGGCGGTAAGTTACAAAATTGACTAGAGGAAGGTTCCTTTCGATTGGTCGCACCACTGCTGCTTATCCAATATGGCCGCCACAGCCACCATTGATTTTCAAATCTGGATTTTTCAGGCTCAGTCATGGATGTGCAGTATCTTGAACCATTTTGTGATCAGGTTACTCCTTGAAGATTCCTGACGACATGGTCCATCCAATGTTGCTGTCAATCTTCACTTTTGTTTCCTGCATCATATACATATACATGTATTTCCAATATGGCTGCCCAGGGACAATTGACGTGCAGGGGCATATGCAATGCTTCACATTGCTATTGTTCGATCCTGTCAGCACTTGCATAGCATGTACATTTATATCCTCCAAGGTATTTGCATTATGTGCCATGTCTCTTGGCCAGAATTCCACACATCTCAACTTGTTATTTCCAATAATCACGTGATAGCTAAGTACTCCAGAAGAAAACCATCCTAAATGCTAGCTATTCCAAAAGAAAATCATTCCTTGCAGATTCATCTTTTCAAGTGTTTCCCTGCTGGCACAAATGCTTGTTTTTCATCGGACATCTTACCATACCCACAGGAAATCATTCATTTAATGGATTTCTCCTGTTGGAAAACAAGGCTAGCAGCCATCATCAACAGGTTTTAGGCATGTTTGCTGGAACTTACAAGTGGAAAGACAGAAAAGTGGTTATAATATGCTCATGTCAACAGCCAATGAAAATAAATGGGAATCTCACTAATTGTCAGCAGAGTAGGGAGAGCTGTCGATTAAATGTGAGGTCCGTTCCGGGTTCGATCCCAAGTTGGACTCATTCATGGATCATGACAAAGGCAGAGAAATTCTCTTTGACAGCAAATGTGTCTGGGCATTCCAGTTCCCCTGCTGCTAAACCAATTTTCCTATAGATGACTTGCATTCTGCTGGTTTTGTTTACAAAATGACGTCATTCACGGGCGCCAGTCTGCGCACGCATACTCTGCACGTGAATTTGTCGCAACGTCATTGGACCGCCGAAGATGCAACAAAGCGCCAGTCTGCGCACGCATCGTGTTTACAAGTTGCCGTGACGTCATCGCAAATCCATCTATTGTCTTTTGCGATTGTTGTGGGGTATTGGCATTGCAGAGCTCTTGATTCAAATTTTCTACTTAAAAATAGAGAGTAAACCTCTTGTTTTCCTCATAGTCCTTAGTTTCCTAGCAATTATCAAAATGTTGTTCATAATACTGTGTGTGCCACTTGAACTATTATAACTGTCGCTTAGTCATCAAATAGGACTATTATTTAGTACGGGCCCTGTCTATAAATACCAAATTTCCTCATCTATGTCTGATAGTCCCTATGCCATCAAGGAAGTTTACTTGGGACACCAAGGCCTAGTCACTGGTAATAAGTCATCTGGATCGTGTGACGTCAAGTTATTCTGGTTGGCCACAGCTGAATGGTCACTTTGTATAGTGAAAGAAAATTATTAGAAGTACATGTAGGTCTAAACAGAGGTAAATAAGTGAGTGCTATTGCCAGAAAGGACAAGTTTTGGGGACATCGTCATATAACACGACTGTGTTTTGGAGCAGTGATTTGGTTTCAACTCGACTAGTTCCAAATTTTGTTGTGGATATTTTTTCAAAGTACCGGTATGAAAATGTTGGTGGTGTCGCATGTACCTCATGAGGAGGAGGAGTTGTAAGTATACAGCCATCTTATCCGACATGAAACATAACATGTGAGTTAGTAATTGGGGTTCCTTTGAGGATTTGGTTCTCACCTTTGCTAAAGCCCGTTGTCCACTTTGGATTTTTCTAGTAGGCCTACTAAAAATTATAAATGTGGCCTATTAAAGGGCCTCTAGAGGCAGCTTGCTATTGGGCTACTAACAGTACTGCCACTACACTACAGGAGGCGCTAGTAATCACGAACTCATGAAATATGGATTAAATGTTCACGTTGAGGAAATTTTACTTCAAAAATGATGCCCAAGTTGGATCCTCATGCCACCAATTCTGTGTTAGTAATCATATGAATACCTGCTAAAAAGCTCCCTCTAGAGGTCCTTTAAGGGTGATTTCAGTCATAAGCCACCGATTTCCTAGCTGAATGCATTTAAAATATGAACACCCATTTAAACCCCATTTATAGGTATTAGGACTAAAAAAAATGCTAACAACAGGCTTAATTCAGCTGCTGAAACGAGAAAAACTTACTCCACTGCAGCATACAAGTAAGTATATCAGGGTTTATGCAGCGTCATAAAAAGTCATAAAAGGTCATAAATTTGGAAGTATGCATTTATGGCCATTAAAAGTCATTGAATTTCAGCAAATCTGTTTGAATGGTCATAAAAGTCTTTAAATTTTGAGCAAACAGTTCTTTGTCTTCATTCATCCAACCTGTCAACGGGTAAATGGACTAATTTAGAAAGGCCAATTAACACTTATTCAACTTCTGCAACACACCAGCCGTGTCAGCAATTTAATAGGCCTATAGCTTGGCACTGTCTCACTCAAATTATTCATTGGTTGAAGGTCTGCTTGTAGGGCAATGATGGGGGAAAGAATGTTGTTAAATTTGCTGCTGTATTTCTTGTCTGGTCAGTATCTTCTATCCGTCTACAGATGAGTTTTACCTTTTTTTGTGTTACGAATAGGTCATAAATTTTAATGTTTTCTGGTACTAAAAGTCATTAAAAAGGTCATAAATCCTAACCACAGATTGCTGCATAAACCCTGCTATATTTGTACATCAAGCATCCTGTTCTGGATGGTGTTGGCTTCCCACCTGTTTAAACATGTCAAACTCAAAGGTTCTTCACATTGTTCGCATCCTGGAAAACCTGGAATGTCATGGAATTTCGGGTTTACAAAATCCAGGCCTGGAAATCCTTGAAAATCAGCAAAATTACCAAGATGTCCTGGAACTGTCATGGAAAATCAAGTCCCTTTCAATAAAGAAAAAACTGTCGAAAGTAGTTCTTTGTCAAGATGTGCTTAATCCCCACCCCCAGGTCTCTGACACCTCCCAACATCAATTTCACGGAGAGTCGGTATGGGAGAGTATCTTGAAATTTTGTGCTTTCTATGCCGCAGAGTGTCCTGGAATTTTTGCCATTTCTGCCCTGGAAAGTCCTGGAAATGTCATGTAAATTTGAGAGACAGGAGGTGTACAAACCCTATATTAAACCACTACCAGCATTGTATGTTATGTTTGTTGCAGTGCCGCCCTCATGTTACATGAGGTCTGGTTACGAGCTGGAATCGAACCTGGGACCTCAGAGGTGACAGGCACCGATCTTTGCAAATGTGCCACTCTGGCAGCCCTCTTGCGTGACCAGTCTGATTGAGATGTGACAGTTTACACGTAACATGATATGTGCTTGTGCGTCTTCCTTATCTTGTCAGATAAGAAAATTTATCATTGTCACTTTTCCAATATCATACTTGCCCAATACGTGTTTGGTGAAAAAGGTGTTTCCAAAACAGGGCTTTTGAATCTTTTGTGTCTGGCTTCCTCAACCCTCCCTTGGCTCGTTTCCACGATTCCTGGTTTCAACTCTGTCATAAACCGTAGATATTGATAAACAGGCAAGAATCAATGTACATGTATGCCATATCTATGGATAATTAATGAAACTGTAATTGTTTCATGTTCGCCTTTGCTATCGTCATAAATACACATGTATGTGTCAGCTTCAGTCACTATGAAACCTTCCGCTCCTTTTCGATAGCACATTACATGGCGATTCCTTACACAAACTGAGCGTAATTCCCTGTTATCAACTTTATACGTGAGGTTGTACATAATCAATTCAGGACAGTTGAAAACGATATCCACGGCAACGAACGTGCCGATTCCATGTGTTTTTCGGAATGTGGTAACTGCATTTACATCTATTATCTATAAATTTCTGCCTATATTCCCAGCATTTGCGTACTGACCGGTGAATAATCGTGCTCGAGGCTGATAGGAGGTCATGTGATAATCGTGTATCATGTCCACGTTATGTGTCAGTGTCTCAGCTGAGCTCCATCAGTAGTGTCATCGGCTCACACTGACACTGTGAAGTGAATTTTATTGACGGCGGCAGATTTCTCTTGTATTGGATTCCATGGGTTTTGAAAGTGGATTCTTGATGGTGTTTTCGTCGTGAGATTAGGGTCCTGAGATTACGCTACAGCAATTTTCTGTGAGGGACTTGGCTACACATAATGATGTCAACGTCACAGCAACGTTCGGAGTTGTCGTGGAGTTACAATAATCCAAAGTGAGTCTTTATTCCTGTTATCCTGGTCACTGTGAATGTGTCAGGAATTCATGATTCTATTCTATTATTTTTTGTGTTTCGTCAACAGAAATCTCACATGAAGATGAATCTTGCAGTGACAGCCTAGAGTATAGGATCAATTGAAGCTCACCATGTTTATTCCGCGAATAGCCATTCGATCTGATTGATGGATGCCAATAATAGGTTTGTTATGTTGGATTTCATCGACCAGAAGCATTGAAAAGTTCTTCGAATCCAATTTTAAGGACTAGTTGCCTGTTCTGTTTCAGTTTGCCTATAAGCACGACGAAACAGATTAATCATAGTCTCTGGGCTGTATTTTTGGGGCATTATTACAAAATGATACCTTTCCTTCCAAACGCAGAAATTGGTTTCAGTTTAGGCCGATTACTATTTCTGTTATTTTGTATGCATGTCGCAAGAGTATCGGTTAATAGGCGTGTCTTGTTTGAGACTATCTCAGAATATTTGACCTGAGAGATAAAGGCCTATCGAGCGACCCAGGAAATATATGTCTATTTTCACTTGTGTTACGTGTGTACACAGTATTAATACAGGCTATCAAATTTAACAAACTGAGCTCGTACGTGCAACCCAGCATAAAATCATTGATCAATAAAGTGTACCTGTTATCACACGGCCATACCTGCATTGGTCGTGATAGTCTGTCATAGTTTTGTAGACCGCCTGTCAATATTGTGCTATTTATTCTACTCTGGTGGGTGTAGTCCAAGTCTTAAAACAATAGCTCGATATTTTTGCAAGAAATTCTACGATATGATATGGGACTGATATGGGACGGGTTGAGTGAAAAATATCAAAATCATCATTCTGTCAATGTGGGCTGGGAAACTCATCACATCTACAGTATACTTGATGAAAAAAAAGTGAGTACGGTACATGGACTGTTGCCTGGGTAGTCAATATAGCCAGGATGAACCCTCTCCCCATGGTCCTCTATGACTTCATGTGAAGCATTTTATAGCATGACATCCGAGCATAATGTGTCCATATTCACATTACACAAATCAATTACTTTACTTTCTAAATCCCATTCAATCCAATCCCAGTGATGTTTCCTAGGCGATCGTGTTTTTTTCAAGTTGTGCAATTCACGATCTGAATTCATGATTTGGAAGATTTTCATGTCCTGATTTGATATTTTCAGGTTGTTGACTTTTATCTCCAAGTCAGAAAATGTTGCCTCTTGCCAACCAGAGTGATTTTCGTGCTGTTGAATGAAAATCGGTAGTTGCCTGTGTTCACCCTCTCATTTCTGGAGTGCGCTTTGATTCCCCCTCTCCCTCAAGTTTATACAGGTACTGGTATATGGCAGTCCCACTCGATATGTTACATTGGCAGTTTGCATTACATCCACATGCAGTAGCGACAAGTCAGTTGTCTGGCTGCACGGGACAGCTGATTTTCCCAAATGGGCTTGAAGTCATTTGTTCCAGTCAGTTGTCCAGTGGGCAACTGCCCTCAGAGCCCGTTAAGCATGAATTACTGATCTATTCTAACATCTAGGCCTAATGGATAATCATCATTTGATGTGGACAACCAACTAACTTATGGAAGACAACCAGCGAAAAAAAATGAGTTGTAAATCTCTGACATGGCAACCGTCTTGCCACACAAACATGACAAATCAGATTTTTACCATATAATATGTACCGGTAGAAGTCACCGTGACTACCCCCAAATTTCTTTTGATTATACCCAGGGGGGATGGTAATGAGGGTCTCTTACTTGTTGTGCAGCAAATCCTCAGGTGATAAACTGTATACGTTTCCATGGAAACTAATGGCATTCTCAAATCCAACAGGTTATTTTTACACGCACGCTGACTGCGTGCTGTTGACAACAAAACAACCATGTCGCAATGAGGTGAATCAGTTGGTTGAGGGAAAATGTTGGGTCTGGTTTCCGCCGCTCATGCTGCGGTTTGGTCTGTTGTATCTGGTACAAGTCTGAGAGGTAAGAGGATTTTCCAAATGAAAAATTGCCAGTGATGTGACCATAGGGGTCTTAGTCCAAAGGACAGCTTCATTCACCATTTCAGGTACCGGTAGACAAATCCCAAATTGACGAAAACGAGAAAGGTCTGCGCACTTCCGCCAAAATCGTAAACAGAACCTCGGTCTGAAACTGAATGACGTGATGCAGAGAACCCCACGACCATGTAATGACAGTGAGTTCAACGACATTGTGTCAGAGTCGACCATTGCTGAATCATGGATTGCGTCACGTCAGATGGTTTCAGGTCAAGGTTTTGTTTACGATTTCAGCGGAAGTGCGCAGATCTGGGAATTTGGGATTTGTCTATTGCTGTTGCCAATCCCAGGTTAGACCATCTACATCCTCGCACCCAGGGTCTTCACATTCGGCTCCCCTTCTCGCGCTTTGTTCAGGGACGGTACAACCGTAAATGACCTGAGATTCTCAGGATTGACCATCTATTGCTGTCACTTTCTCAATGAGAATCCAGTAATTGTGGGACTTCAATTAATAAGATCTGCCCCAATGATTAGTCCCTGCCCCAATGATTAGACCCTGATGATGACACTATCGTGTCTCTTTCCATTACTGTCACATTTGCAAAAATAACCCAAACATAAACTGCCTGCCATCAGATCAATCTAAATTTGATACTGACACTGTAATAGATCCTTCATTAAACTAGCGGTGATAAATTTGGAGTAAAGTAATCAATTTTTAATGACAGATGTAATAGAAACTCGCCTTAGGTTGATTTTAAATCAATTACAGATATAGTTAGCAGTTAGAATTAAACCCAAATGTGTCATCTGAAACAGTTTGAGAGTCAAATTGAATTTTTGACAGAATGAATAGCGAGTATACTCAATACCCTAAGCGGTATAAGCGTCTTTATCTCACTCGTCCTATCTACCTCAGGGGCGAACCTTGCCGAAGAGAGCATGAAATTGGGAAAATTTGTGTTCATCAGAACTCTTATCATCACTTATTGGTCAAAAGACTAACTCCACACGCTGGATGGGCAAGAGACCTATTCTTCCTTTGATCCTTTGCTGGCCCTCACTCTTGTTTATTGCCGTGGCTACTTGAAGGGAAGAGAGATAAATGCCTTGAAAAGGACGTATCTCCAGGTTGAACTTCAAAAAGACGTCAATTAGGTTGCATCATGCTCTGCGATGCCCTGAACATGCTGAAGGTGAAGGTTTGCTTTTCATAGTCGGGAATGTGGTCGGCGCTTGGACTAGCGAGATTTCGTGTTGATCTACATTGTACATGTGCCAAGTTGTCTAGTATATGCACTTGGCTTCCTTGTTGTCTAGTATATGCACTTGGCTTCCTTGTTTTCAAGGTACTTTCCTTTGAATTCCTTTTAATTAGACAACTGTTGGGTTTGTTTGACTGTCTTACAAATTTGGGATGGGTCTTCGTCTCTGACATTGGCTGGTTTTCATAGAAGGTAGCAAATGCTTTTACTTCAAGTTTTGCAGTATATTTACATTATTGGACATTGCTGTGGAAATCGTAAGTGAAGGATTTGCCAACTTTTATGAATACCACTGCCATGGAAAAGTATGCCTTATCTTTCCAGCCTCGTCATCACTGCATCTTTGCTTTCCAAGATTGCACTTGACTGCGAATGAGATGGTTAAGCAAGTGCATGATAACATACATCAACCTGTCGGGGTATTGATCTGAGACGATGCCATAATGGACCACGGTCACTTTAGGTGATCGACACTCAGGATCAATTAATTGGGTCATATTCGTATTGACGACGCTACCTAGAGTTGATGAGTCTTGTGTCTCTCGTTCCTTTGTTTTGTTATCGTGTGGCGAAGTCAATGATAGTATGATCGACAACTCGTCAACTGGAGACCATTAGAATCCGAAACTAGAGACACAAAATATCGGTGCAGTTTGAAGGACATGTGGGAGCACACACCTTGAAGCTGGCGGGAGAGCATTCCACAGCCTTGGACCCGGAATATTGAACTTCCCCTTCGATCTCAGAATGGCCAAGTCGTAGATCCATCTGGTGACCGGAGCCTGATGGATGGCACCCTCAGACTGAACAAGGCTCTCAAGTACTCTGGACTGTCCTAAGTACACAGTGAGTGCAAGGACTTCGGAAACCTGGCCAGAGCAATTTCAAGGACAAATCAGGGCCCAGTTTCACAAAGAATCTTAAGTCTAAAGTTTGACTTAAGTCATCATGTGACCAGGTTTCAGCAAATCAGATGACTTCATTTCAGACTTAAGTTTTTTCTTAGACTTACATGTAAGATTCTTTGTGCAACCGGCTCCAGTCAGTTTTCTGCTCAAGCTACAAGAAGTGAACCTGGGAACCAGATTCTCTCTCTGAAATTCAGGTTATAAATCTTATACAGTGAGTGCAAGGACTTACCATGGGAGCACTCAGGGATACAGAATGTTGCAGGAGACCAGGCCAGAGCAATTTCAAGGGCCAATCCGTCCATTTTCTGCTCAAGAAGTGAACCTGAACCAGATTCTCTCTCCAAAATTCAGGCAAATTCATGTATAACCTGGGGTATTGTGAATTTGAGCCTGGCTGTTTTATTTACTCAGTTGGTATGTTGGTCAACTCAGATGTCGGCGTCAGTGGAAAATGTGTGGTTGTATACCCTTTAAAAAATAATCCGATAATCACAGGTCTGAAATGTGATTGTGAGAGGTTCTATTTATAAATCAGCCGTGTTTGTGCAGTATGGATTTGTTTACAACACGCTTTTTGATATCAAACATTGCTATTGATCTTATCGAAGTCACGTGACATTCGATGGACCCGCACAAGCGTGACAGAAAAGAAGTTCCAATAACCTCACTGTGCTGATCTATTGTATGTGACTCTATCGATCCATGGATGGCTTGGTTGAATTGTACACCCTTCTAATCAGACACCTCTGTGAGGTGGATATCCATCCCTAAGGACTCATCAGTCCCAATTGTGTTCACTTCCAGAGAACTTCAGGTCCAATATTCCGATACCTCTCAAATGAGGACAGCGTCCTTCACTCATCAGGTTGTCCCTCTTAAGAAGTGTCTCTCTATTGTGTGGAATATTTTTGTGACGTGTTTATCTGGTCTTCCTTGTGTTATTGTGTCACAGCCTATTTTCTATCCGTGTGCTGATTTATTTTGGGTGGGTTGGATGATCATTAGTGGGAAGGGTAAACCCAAAATGTTTTCCTTGTCGTGACAATCAGATAATATCGAAGGAGTCATGGATGTTGACTTTGATTCTTGGAAACGTTCACTAGTGAGTGAAACAGTCAAGAGGTAATGTTCAATCCTTCGACAAATAAAGATATTTTGAGCACAATTCTGTGAATGTCAACAAAAATGGTTCTGGGTACTGAATTCTTTGGCAATAAATCGGGAAAAACCTGTTGCCAAAACTCATCGTGGTATGGTGCAACTTCAGTGCTTGCCTCCGCTGTGCCTTCATTTCATATCACCAGTATGAAAGTGAAATACAGCTTTCTCCCAAAGTGCATTGTTTTATGTGTTTCATTTTCCAACAAAATTGATGTTGCTACAAAATGACACCAATTGTGTCCCGTTATCTTCATCAGAACAGTTCGGCAGGAGGCGTGGAAACTTTTGGTACCTCCAAAGTTTGTAACTACAAAATCTCACCACTGGAGAGATAACGTTACCAATGTAACGTTACAATGTACATTGTGTAATGTTTTATGTAATGTAATGTAATGTTTTACCTTTTACGTAATGTTACAACGTTGTAATGCTTTTTTTTCTATTTGAAAGGCTTATGATTAGGCTACTAGGCCTATGTCTCCAGCCTAGGCCTAAAGAAGAGAAGGAAACACTTTTTAGCTTGCAATGATGATATTTATTTATTTGAAATTCAAGTCATCACACTGCACATCACATCATCCGTCGTCATCAACATGATCAAACTTGTCACAATACTGCAGCTTGTGTTTATAGCCAGACTAGACATGAAGACACTGAATCCTGTATACACTGTATATAATTACATATTAAATATACCAGAAATTATATATTTCTGATGATACGGTACTCTAGATTCGTTCTTCTAAGGTTATTTTTCACTGAACACTCGTTTAATAATGCCTGCCAACAAAGCAGTCTTCGCGGCCCAGTGCAAGTAACGCGAGACTCACTCATTGGTCAGTTATAACTTCTTTGTATGGTCTGTGTGGGCTAGGCCTAAACCTATCGCAAGCCGTCCCTGCCATAAATCCACCATGCTGTAATTATTTACTACCATGCTAGTAAATATTTTCTACCATGGTAATATGTAATTCTTACCTAGGCAATAATTATTTACTACCTTGGTAGTATTTAATTCTTACCTAGGTAATAATTATTTACTACCATGGTAGTATTTAATTCTTACCTAGGTAATAATTCGTACTTCGGGAACGGAAGTACGAATTGTTACCTAGGTAATAATTATTTACTACCATGGTAATATTTAATTCTTACCTAGGTAATAATCCGAATTCTTACCTAGGTAATAATTAAATACTACCATGGTAGTAAATAATTATTACCTAGGTAAGAATTAAATACTACCTAGGTAAGAATTAGAATTATTACCTAGGTAAGAATTAAATATTACCATGGTAGTAAATGATTATTACCTAGGTAAGAATTAAATACTACCATGGTAGTAATGTTTATTACCTAGGTAATAATTATTTACTACCATGGTAGAAAATATTTACTAACATGGTAGTAAATAATTACAGCATTGTGGATTTATGGCAGGGACGGCTTGCGATATAAACCTACAGCATGGATACCTGGTATCTGAAGTAACCTTAGAAGAACGAATCTAGAGTATCTCATCAAAAGCTTATGGTGTTATTAAATACTGGTGTATTGTATCTATAGAGTGAAGATTGTATCATTTGTCTTTGTATCTCGGAAACATTGCCAAATAGTACCGTACCAGCAAAGTGTGCCCCCGCTCTTCATTTTAGGGTACACATTATGCTTGTTCCTGAGTGTGAAAAGGACCCCCCTTGGAAGGAACCAAGGATAATTTTCCACCTCTTTCTGCGGGCTTTTTTCATCTAATTAGACCCCCTAATGGAAGGAACCAAGATATTTTCACCCCTTTTTCTGATTTTTTCATGCAATTGACCCCCTAATTTAAGGAACCAAGGGAGGGATAACTCGTCGCTGGGATTGAGAATACCCCTTTTTATTTTTTTTTGTTTTTATTATTGTCTTTTGACCCCTTTTTAAGAATTTTTCGGGAGAAATGTCATTCAAAGCACCCAATTTGAAGCGTTTTTCGGGATGTTTTTCCCGAACAGTGNGGGGGGGGGGGGGCGGGCGGAAAGTGTGTCATGGCCGTCAAACACCAGTTAAGTCTGATCTGAATATATCTATTATGATAACGCAACAATACTTAATACTGAAATCCAGATCACCATTCAGAGTGTCAAATTGCTCTGGAGATTTTTCCATGCCTGATATCAGAAACATATAACAGTTATATGTTTCTGCTGATATGTTTGGGCAACTATGCCCATTTCTGCTCTAACTATTTCATTGCCAAAGAACTTGTATAGAATTTATGCCGCTCAACGTCAGGTTTAGTTATAGGCCTACAATAGGCCTATTATATGATAAATCTGTTTCACAGGCCCCGAGGGTTATTCAGGCCACTGGACAAATCAAAACATAAAAGTAATGTAGGGCCTATTGAAATACTAATGTTGGTGTGAAGTCCGTTCAGAAATCCTTAGATATTGCAAGACTGGTAAGATTCTTGTCTTCGGTCCCAAAGGCTGGTGTCAAATGACTACTGTTGGTGTGAAAAGTCCGTTCAGAAATCCTTAGATATTGCAAGACTGGTAAGATTCTTGTCTTCGGTCCCAAAGGCTGGTGTCAAATGACTGAGGCAAAAGAGAGAGGCCTGAAGGATCCAGCAGAAATGAACTCAGGGTAAGTAAAGCTGCCCATACACATTCAATATTATTGCACAATATGACGACCAAACTGGGCAATATTATTGCCAATCGTTCTTCCAACCATCATGCCAGAAGCACATGTCCCTATTTTGGGTCCCATATTGTGCAATAAAATTGATCGTTTATGGCCCGCTTTTTAAGGCTGAATTTCACTATGAGCTGTTTTACATGTATGTCCACAGAACTGATGACTACTGGTAATCTCTGCCTTAGGCCATTGAAATTACATTTACAGTTCTTTCTCATCAGCTATTTTTCAGAATTTGATCAGGTTTTTTTTCTCATTATTCATTATTTTTCCATGGAATTTCAACCCTTTTTGCACACACTAACTGGCATTTACAAACTGATTTTATGCCCCAAATGGTTTTTAAAAATGAAAATCAATTCAGAAATGGCAATTTGTGCTGTGTGAGAGCTGGTGCCTGCAAATATGACATACCGGTACACACAAGCTGCGTGGGCTTTTTGAAAGTGGTGGGAAAGCAATTCAGTGGCATATTTTTGCCATTTTTTTTGAAAATAATGAAATTTTGGAAAGAATGACATTTTTTGATGAGGTGCCAAAATCACATGCGGGCAGTGATGAGAAACTATAAATATAATTTCATTGGCCTCAGGTGTATCTTTGTACATATCTCACCCTGAGGTAGTCTGAACCAAAGAGTAGCTAGCCATCATGCAGTGGTCGGCCACAGCCACACTCCATGGCAAAGAATGCTGCAAGGCCTATCAATTGGTGGCCAACTACTGCATGTTCGATGGCCAACAACTACTCCCTTGTTCACCTACCGGTTTATCCCATTCTTAAGTGTAGGCCTACATGTACAAATGTATCTCTTTCTAGAGATCTCAACCAATGTATCTCCATCTAAAATCTCAACCTGAAGTGTATCTCTATCTACAGATCACAACCTAAAATTTATTGCTAACAGAAACCCCAGATTAATGCCAATATAATTATGCATACAAATGCACATCGAGTACCTGGTATTAAAATTGGCTTTTAATTAATTCTATTGGAAGGTTTTCCACAGCTGTCATTTGATAGAGTCAGTAGGTCACGTTGCTATCCAGATGGTGTGTGATCAATTGATTGGGTACTTGTAAAAATACACGTATCTCAATTACACACATGTGGATTTAGCAAGTTGCAATTTACAGGAGTGTATGGATACATATCAAGGACGTCTTCTGTGAAAATGTAAGAAACCTGTGTTTTTGACAAATTCTTCAAAGTAATTTGATATGAATAGCAATTGTAGACCTACCACCTGTTGACATTTTTGTTTTTGCAAGGGATGTCAAAATCAGATAATAAGCAAGAAGTCAATCTCCAGAATTCACGAATTTTCGACCCCAACCGGGGTCTTTTTCAAGTGGAACTTTACAATCTGAAACTCCAGAAAAGACTGAGCTGAAACCCAAATGTAGCTCAGTCTTTTCTGGAGTTTCAGATTGTAAAGTTCCACTTGAAAAAGACCCCGGTTGGGGTCGAAAATTCGTGAATTCTGGAGATTGACTTCTTGCTTATTTTATCATTTTGTGTGTCAATTTTGTGCTTTTCTGTATCTTGGATGTCAAAATCAGGGTTCAGGTATACCAGGCACGGATCAGAGGGGGGCGCACCTTCCCTTTTGGCCAACAAATCTCTAAAATCGACCGTGAAATTTGGGAATTGGGCACAAATTATAATTTCCTAGCACAGGGCGCCCCCTCTTTTCCCAAATCCTGGATCCGCCCCTGTATTAAATGACAGTTTTATCTTTCAGGGCCTCACTCAAGACCTTGGCATCACGGATCCATGGTAAAGACATCCTACGAATTCTCCCCTTCATCAGTGCCATCGCTTTCTACTACTACTACTGCAGACCTCATATCTCCCCACCGCCAGCCTGCATCTCAACCTGCGTCACGAAATGCCTTCCAATCATCGCTCTGACGGTCTTCGTCGACACTACCTCTCACAAGACACTCGATTACAACTTCAAGAAATACATCCTTATCGGTTTAATTCTCTGCTGCATCGGCGACGCCTTTCTGGTCTATCAGGAGTTGTTCATTCCCGGGATGTTGGCTTTTACAGTTGGACACAGCGCATACATACAGGCATTCGGCTATCACCATGTCAAACTCAAAATAGACATGTGGACAATTGTTCCAGTCTTGGTGGCCATTGCCAACTCTTGCCTCGTGCTGCCAAAAATGAACAACGTGCTACGCGTGCTATCTGCAATCTACCTCGTATTAATCTGCTTCATGGTCATCAAAGCTACAAAGAGGATGAGAATTCTCAAATCTGCCTCCTCCATCATGACATTTGTTGGCGCATGGCTGTTTGGCATCTCTGATATGGCTCTTGGGATAACCATGTTTGTCTACAAGTTTGAAGGCCATGCAATGGTCGTGATCTCACTCTATTACATTGCACAATTCCTCATCGCTATTTCAGTCCTGGGATTTTAATAGACCCTATCACTCCAAGAGCGCAGCACCTTACGGGTGTCAGCGTCATGACGTCGCGCACATCATTCTGAAAGCCAGGACGCGGGTACTACTAAAGTACGAAACGAAATCGAAACGAAATACGAAACGAAATACGAAACGAAATGACGAAATGAACTAAATTTGTACTTTTTATCGAATATTATGATTATAAGAAGGGCGGATGCAGCTATTTGGAAAGTATTGTGTTCAATCTATCTTTCGAGTGAATATTTATCACAATCAGTGCTTTTATTTTATTATTTGCAAATTGATAATTCATTGACAAGTTGAAATACCATTGTCATCACCATAATTTCCAAAGTCTGCAAATAGATGGCAGCACATACTAGTGTACAGGGTGGAACAGGAAAACATGATTTGCACCAAGATGCTTGCGGTGTAGGCTGTCCGACCTCATAATCTTGGATTCTGATTCAAAAACAGAGATTATAAGGCAAAAACTAAGAATTTGAACTAAAAAAGTCCCAAGTTTAAGACGTAAAAAAGATGTGTTGATGTCATCGAAACGCCACCTTTCGGACGTGACGTTAAACCTCTGTGCCCTTCGTCTCAACAAAGAATTGCCAAATCGCAAATCACATTTACTCATAAGTCAAACGGATTTTTAATTTATAGGCCTAATTCATCTAAGGATTCTTGAAATTTCAGTGAAGACATCAACAAAACTGAGCCTACTGCAGTATTAGTTATAAGATATGAGCGCAGATACTCGGATAAAGGCTTATTTTGTGGAAAACAGTTCATTTCGTCATTTCGTTTCGTATTTCGTTTCGTATTTCGTTTCGATTTCGTTTCGTACTTTAGTAGTACCCGCCAGGACGCGACTCGAAAAAAAATCCCGTTGTTTCAGCGATCATGACGTCGTGACACAATCTGATTTTTTTTCGTCTCACCTCGAGACATCATGAATGACGTGCGGGACGTCATGACGCTGACACCCGTAAGGTGCTGCGCTCTTTTGGAGTGATATCGTCTATTCTCTGAGCATCAATACTTCTTTGAGTTTACCAAAATGTGTCAATGATGAATGCACAATTTGTAAATATAAACAGGCCACATTTTGAAATATCAGGGCCTACAGTTACTTCACCTTTGGATTACGCTCGACTCACAGTTATGGTGTAGTCCAAAGCGTGGTTGGGTGTGTTTCAAAATTGGTCACCCAAGAAAATGGGGCAAAATTTAACTTTGAAATGATTACAAAGATTTGTGCTATTGATTTTCCAAAAATCAAATGTAGTATTTGATAATATAGACTTTTTAACTATTAGTTTCTTCATCTGGGATGTACAGTGTACACTCATTTGAAGGAGGGTATCAAAAAATATTGAGCTTAGCAAAATCTATCGTTCCGTCCGACACCAAAACTACTTTCTGCTGTCAGACTTTAAAGGGTTAATAGATCAATTAGTTTGCAGTGCCATAATTTTAGAGCTCCATGATAGCTAGATCTGACATGAATATTGTAGAGTTTCAAGAAATAGCCTTTCACCAGTAGACAAAATGGTGAAAATTTTCTGGTGTCGGACGGAACACTTTTTGAAACACAGCCGGTTCAAGATGCATAGGGGCCGAGTCGTACCTACATACATGAAGTTTGTAAATACGAGTGAATTGATGTGAGTAAATTGCAGGAAATATGAGTGAATTACAATAAATCACATATTTGTCTACCAGCTTATTGTTGTTATTTTGGCATAAGACACAGATATCTCGGTACTTAACAAAACCAAGAATGGAATACATGTACACCTCATTGACAGAGTGGCAAGATCAATGTTTTCAGTAAAAACCTATACAGGAATCTTTTTGTCCGTAAATGGTCAATTTACAGGCAAGAATACATTTCACAACTGGTTCAGGCTTCAGTGCCCATATTCATGTAAGTACTTAAAGCGAATCGAAAGCGAAAAAATTTGATTTAGAAATAGAATTTGAAAGGGGACGAATTTTCAGGAAAAAATGTACCGGTAAACAAACTTCTCCAGAATGTCAACAAAGAAATTTTCGTGCATTTTGATTGGCTGAATTTTGTGTTTACAAACACCAGCCAAATGTAAACAAAATCCGCTATCGATTCGCTTTAAGTCAAAGTTTGGTTATGCCGGGTTCGAAATTCATTTTGAATGCAATGTGAGACTTTACTGCCGTGACAGGCCGCCTATCAGCAGCCCTAGAATGTCAGTCGCTCAAAATTTGACATCCCAGACGCATAGGCCATGGCCACCACATCATATGGACGACGTTGTGCACTTCTTCTCTGTGACGTCAAATTTGGTGACGTTTTTAGTTTTTGTTTCACACAACAGATATTTGATCACTTCGACTTGACATCAACTACATGTATATAGCTACACATGTATAAATAGAAAGACAGACTGAGGGGCAGTTTCAAATCGTCAACCCCCAGAATTCACATGGTACCGTATCTTCTGTCAAAGTTTTCTCACATCCAATGGTATTGATTGAAAAATATTTGAAGAAACATTGATCCTGTGGTCCATCTGAAAAACGTTTGAGGTGCTGTGTATTTGCTGAATGCAGATGCGTGTTTCAGTGGGCCAAAGCATTGCAATGCAGTTATGCTTGACATACGGCGTTGCAGCATTTCGATTTCCTGATACAAAATAGATACAGTAGAAAATTTCCTTCAAGTTACATGTAGTTATGTACAGTGCGAATAAATATTCAGTGACCAAAATGTATATTAACTGGCTATCAGATATTGTAAACCGGGACATAGTAATGGTTTCAAAGTTACTGACCTATATTATAGCTGGTAGCACGCGCACGGCAATCTCAGTGAAATCATCTCTGTGAGATAAAACCTTATGTGTTGTACCGGTACCAAAAATTTATAAGGCTCGCTTATGAATTTTTGGTTCTACTCATCTGTGCGAGTTTTATGTCCGTGCAGGCCTCAGACACAAATTCCATTCTTGCGGAAATGAATTTGGCTGTGTGCTGCCACCAAGGAGTGCACGTCAGGGAGAAGAGCTCACAGACACGACTTTGTACGTGTGGCATGCTACCACCCAGGAACAGACATGAGTGGGAAGATCCCACAGACATGAATTTGTACATGTGCTGCCTGCTTAATACATCTAGGTAACCTTCACTTTCAATTTTGGAATCCACATGTACACAGTATTGAGTTACCATACTATAATGTGACCCGATCTAGCAAAAGTAGGCGCAAGTGGCAGGTGATCATCACTGGTCATCAGTTAATTCAACTATTGTCACTGCTGTCCACTACTACCATGACTACTATTGTCAACCCGCAGAGACATACATGTACATTTCAGCTATTGTGTTGTAAGGCTATTACCGGTAACCCTCTCCTCGGTTGCGACTTGCGCCTACCGTTATTTCTGCTAGATCGGGTCATAAATGTTTATCAATGGAACAACAACACAACCAGTAACAGCAAGGTAGTCCTCTCAGATTCCCCAAAATGAGAAAACTAGAAGCAGATTATTGCATTGACCATGAACGACTAGTAACAGCTTGTAACATTTATAGACCTAGTGAAAAACACCGAGTTGCTAGTCCTACACATCAAGATGTCACATACAAAATGCAAACCAGGCACTGTGTTGAAATTAATTCTTAAAGGCTCGACTCCACATGCGAGTTTTCTCGTGCCAATTAAATGGCTCTCAATGGCGATTCACCATTGCGTTGGTTTCCTTACGACTTACACAGAGACTGATGAGAAACCCCACAATCTTCTATGGTTAAATTGCCCCTAGTGACCCAAATTGCACGAGAAAACTCTGACATAAAGTGGCATTGTTGAAGACATGTTTTCTTCAATCGACCCCAGGTGACTGGAAATAATGCGATACCGTAAAGCATTTTTGCACTCCTAAACCCTAGTAAAGCTTGAATTTCTGCATGATACACGTAGTGTGAGACTTGCCAGCATCATGATGTAATGGCCATCTTGCACGAGGTCAAATTTTACACCATTCTTAAGATTCAGATTGAAGCCCTATGACGTATTAAAATTTATAGACCTCTACATGTACATGAAATTTGTATTGAGCGTACTCAGATTTGATGAAAACTTGCCAATGTATGGGCAACCTGAGGGAATCAGTGGCCCTTAGCTTTTCCATTTGAGCGTGGTGATAAGGGAGCGATTGCGAACTGCTGATTACCTCAGGACGCTGTGCGGTGGCGGGCATTCCACGCATATCATTTAAGCCTTCAGTTGGGCAATGAATGGACAGACTGATAGTGCCGGAGAAAACATCACTGAATCGCAAGCCTATTTGAGGATAACAGATCTAAATCTAACAGTACATGTAGGCCCTATAGGAATCAGGTATGACGTTAAAATCTTCTCGAAACACTCATAATGAAACAGTTGAACATTATTATTGCATTCATCGTTTCACATTCATGAACACGGAATATTGTACTCTATGTCTAACAACTTCAACCTTTATACAACCCAATAGTTCAGATAGTTCATACATATATAAATATTATTTGTTCAGTAAAATATAGACGTCAAAACTGATCAGACTATACACAGATTAACAGATGCACTGTAACTCTTGGAGGCTGGACCTTTGACGGGTGACCTTGGTCAAGCCACTTGACTGTGACTGCTACACTTAGAAGTTTAAACAGAGACAATAAAGAACCCCTTTAAAGTCTGATAGTCTATTGCTAATCATGTTAAGTATTAGAAGGCCTCATGCAAATGTCTATATCACACAGACCAAGACTTTTTGAGGCGAGGCACAGATCCACATTGGGCAACTTCTTCTTGATAAATCACTGAAATCGACCACTGGGCAACTTCTTCTTGATAAATCACTGAAATCGACTACTGACTATGAAATTTTAAGACTGTTGAAATCGACAGTGAATTTTCAATGAAAATGCACTGCCCCCTATTCCAGTCTCTGCCCCAGGTATATATGCCAAAGCCAAATTGGCTATGACTCACTTCTCTCTTTTTGCTTTTCAAACTTTCTTAAAAATTCGGCAGACTTCAAAGTCCTTCTTTTTTACAGTATTACATGTTGTAATGCTATCTCAATTCTGACTATAAGTGTGTTAAATACATGTACACACCGCAGAAAAAATTCACAAGCAAGCAACATCATCTTTTTTAGATACATGTATTATGATCACTTACGCCAACTTCCGTCACCGTAAAGCCAGCAGAACACCAGGCAATATCGCACGCGATCCGATCGCCTCTGATGTTCACGCCAGCCACCACAGACAAGGTGATATCAGTTTTGGTATTGTTTGATATTGAGCGATCATCGCTGACAAGAAAGAGAAGATCCCACACATCGCTGTCCAGCGCACACCTGGCATCGACATTTTGCTCGGTAGTGACCATATTGCCCAATGTCTCGCAGAACTGTGACACAAATCTGACCCCTGGTGAGACGGGGACAGCAGAAGTTGAACCGTTCAAAAAGAGGGCAATGTAAACAGGCAGGCCTATTCTCTATCACTACCGCCATGACTCAGATTTTAACCAACTAACAAAAAAATTGCATCCGATTCATAGCCCCATTCTGAAGGCTAAAGAGGGAAATTTAGCACCTTCTTTGAAATGACATCAATCAAGTAAAATTAGACTGCAATTTTGAACAGGATGAAACTCAGAAAGCAAAATTAGACTCTTTTTAACTTGAGACAAATGTGAAGCAAATCTATGATATTCAGTTGAGATTAGAACTGTTCTAAGAGCCAGGTATTAAAATAATCCACACAAATTTCAAATCATCAATCATAAGTTAGCAAAGGCGAGAAAAAAAATGAGGAAGCCGCACAACTTTCTCATCACGACAGGTCAGTGTTGTGAGCAGTGCATCTGAAGACGTCAAAAACAGAGCAGGGCAAAGCAATGATGTCTCGTCACAACATCTTTGATGCACTGCAACTCAGAAAGACGTCGAAAAAAGGTACAAATGCTCACGGCGCCTCCCAGTAGCGGTAGCTCTGCAGGTTCCTCATTATTGTTCGCAATTCCAATTTTAAAAGGCATGCAAATTAATCATTCAAAGTAATATACCCGACCATTTACCGGTACATGTAAGTACAGGGTTCCACAACTAATATGAGTAATAGTAAAATGCAGAGCAAACAAGTTAAGGTTCTCTCTCTGGAAATCTTTTGGCAGATCTATGACCTAGAAGGAAATTTTTCAAGGGCTTTACAGTCTTCACAAACAAGTACAAAATGTACGATTAAGTAACTTGAAACAGAATTGAGGAGATGTTGAGGTCCTTTGCTTCAAAACATGAAAAACAAAGCAAAGCTCATAATAAACAAATCAACTATAGCCAAGCGCATGCCATCTCCGAGTGAGCAACAGCAGAGACACCTACAGGCTCTCAGCTGAACCATTCTGCTGCAGGTTATGGTCCAATTTTTACAGTACCGGTACACCATTTTTTGAGATTCAAATTCAGGGCTAATAGCCTAAACGAACTGGTAATGCCACAAGTGTAACCCTTTATCTAGCATCTTCAGAAACATTGATAAAAAATATGACCGTGTTCGGAGGGCATGAGTGTAGCTCTAGTTTAAGTTGCAGAAGGGCGTGATGTGGCAAGGCAGACATGCACGTGGGAAGGTCCTACTGCAAAAGAATCAAGCAATCAAGTGACCTCAGAACTGATTGTTTGGTAAATCATAACTTAGACTAATTTGTCTTGTTATTGGACTGTGATGACTCCGGCCGGAGGCAGAATCCTGGGAACTCGTCGACCTTGCATCCTCGTCAGGGGAATCTGAAAGAAGGGAAAAAATTGAATGTAAGAAATATTGAATGGAATAGACCATTCTTGAATTCACACTTCCGCCGAAATCTCAACCAGAACCTCGACCTCAAACCGGCTGACGTGACGCCATCCATGATTCAGCAATGGTCGACTCTGACGCAACATCTTCGACGTCACTGTCGGGGGGGTTGTCTACGTTACGTCATTCAGTTTCAGACTGAGGTCGTGGTTGAGATTTTGGCAGAAGTGCATAGATCTTTGTCGTTTACGTCAATTTGAGAATGGTCTATCGAACGTCATTAGTTCAAGACACCAACCCATCAAGTCACACCCTCTTCCCTTAATTACTCAGACAAAAGCTGCATTATGTGAACAAATGTCAAATGTCAGAACAATGACGACAGGGTGCACTGGCAAATTCTCAGCCAAAGTTAAAGCTAGTAAACCGGTGAAAAATCACCAAAGTATCAAAATTTACCAAGAGAAGTTCCTATTTCATCGTATAACGAAGGCTTCCTGGTTAGGAAACCTGCCTTTCTTCTGCTAGTTGGATTCTTGATCTCCATCAAACGATCACAGGCATGCAGCCATAAAGCTAAGAATAAAGGAAAAGGAACCATGTAAATGTAACGAAAGCAGACTTAATTCTTCTGCCCCTAAGTCCAGCAGACGGCATCTTCACTCAAAGTTTTCTCACATCCTGTGGTACAGATTGAAAAATATTTGAAGAAAGGTTGTTCCTATCAACCACCTTGGCTCTATATTAACTCTTTGAGTGCCGGAAATACAGGGGGTTTACACCACTTTTCCCATCAAAATTTCAGGGGAAAAAAATTCAGATAGACACCCCAAATTGGCCTCAGAATGTTTGTTTCTACCTCTTCTTTCAAGAAAACAACCATGAAAACAGAATTTGTTGAGGGAACATTTCCAAAAAATAGATCACAAAAACTATATTTTTTGCAAAAAAGGCCAATTTTTGCCGAAAAATGAGGTGCAGCACAACCACCCAGCCTCCCCCAGTCCCAAACACCACACAATTCCATTGCCCACAGTGAGAGAGCCATATAGAACAGTATTAGAGATTGGTGAGACATCTGGTGTTCATCTGGTGAACTGAAATGTCACAAAAATTCAATGACGTACCAGTACGTCTTTGGCACTCAAAGAGTTAAGAGACTTTGTATTTTGAGATATTGGAGGAAACCACAGCCCGTGGCGGAAACTTTGGCTTCAAAAGAGTCAGGCGCTAGATGTTACTCTGGCAATCCAAACCGGAGGCACAGTAAGTCGCCACTGATACAAATTTCTGACAGTTTACGAATTAAACTGTATTAACTAGTACCTTGGTCTAACAAATGCTGCTGGAATGCATCCCACCATCGTGCTTTCTCATCCTTGCTCTCTGCTGCCACTGTACATGAATAAATACCACCCTGAGACATGATGTGGATACCGTTTGACCGTGAACACGTGGCGATGGAGGCCTCCGATATCTGTGAAAACTAAGAACAAAATGCCAATTGTTAAAAAAGGGCAGCATTTTTGCCTTTTCTCAGCCCAAGTACCGGTAGGCAGAATGAGGTACTCATACCTCATAACTTCTAACGATGTGAAGGCCACGTTCTAAGTTCTTCATATTCACCAACAAAATCCTTGTTCTAAGTTCTTCATATTCACAAAACAATTCTCAAAACTTCTAACAAACGTTCCGGTCAATTATTTGAAAATAAGAAAGTGCTATTCCCAGCTAATTTACCTTTGTGACTGGTATCGAATAATCTGGGTTACATAATCCTGCATTTTCCGCCTCAAACCAACACGATAACTGAAGATTCTTTAGTGAGCACCAATATCTTTTCCATGTGTCACCTTTCTCTGAGCCATCACTGTGAGCCTGCAAAAGAGACTTCAATCCATCATTTGACAGAACAAAATATGCTGTTTACCCGTCCTCCCAATGCAGGGCTTTGGTCTCGGTCCTCTTCATACGCTTGCCTACTTTCCCATTAAAATTATCAATACTTACTAACACTAGCAGGGCCTCATGCTGGGTTTTCTGACAAGAATTATGGATGGCCAGGAAATAACTAGGCCAGTGATTTCTCCCGAAACGCCGAGATCAGAGCCAGTGACAAGTGTCACTAAATGCAACTGGGGTGGCTGGGAGTACGTAGCCAATCATACAGGTGTTCACCTCCCACTTAATATGTGACCCTCACCACAAAACCAGTCATCAGTCTGTTGCGAAGTCTTGAGTGATTCTATTTCTGTCTTTATCTCCTGGTATCATGTCAGTACGTTTATGCTCATTTTCCATGCAACATGACATTGGTTTTGTAGCGCCAGGTCAATTATGACCTTTGTGCTCACATGACTAGGATATTTTCCCCCTGGAAAATTGCACCCTCCCCCCAAGAATTCCCCTCAGACAACTGCCCCCTACGAATGTTGAAAACAGACATATGAATGAAAGATTTTAGACTTTGTTTTATAAGATTCAACTGTGGGGTGGAGGGGGGTTGGGGGAATTGTCCTGATACTAATACATCACCTACCTCTACGTATAAATATCCTGATGCTGTCTCATTAATAAGGCAGTATGGTTGAGCTGCAAGGTGACAACAGAAATTTCCAAACATTGGAAGCTCTTGAGATGAGGTTCCATCTGGTTTTGTGTTTTCTGAAGAGAAAAAGATGAACTGATAAGATCATCAACGATACAGACCAAATTTCAGGGCTGCTCGGATAATCTGAAACAAGTCTTGTCCTTATGGAGTCAAGAGAAAAGCACAGGGACCTTAAACTCAAGTGACAATGCAAGTTTTGCTAAAACTCAGCCAAATACATGTACCCCGGTAGGTCCTGTCAAAAAAAACTTCATCCCATAGATCTAGAGCCTAGCAAGGTTTGGCCTTTTGAAATCAGGAAGAAGGCAGGGAACCAAACGCAAGTGACACTGCAAGATTTCCTCAAACTCTTCCAAATATGGTCTGGAAACAAGCAACCTCGTCATCCTTACCTGCACCACTGGGTGGATTATCTATGACTAAGTCATAAATACCAATAGCACCTTTCACGTCTGACAATCTCAATGTTGCGTGGGCGACCAGGTCAAATCTAGGTCCCCTGTATAAAGAGGAAAAGCTATTAGAACAACGTTTAAATCTTTATAACTGTGGATCAAAGAGTAAAATTTGAAAAATTGTCCCTTTGATTAATTCGATCCCTGTGGCCAAGACAAAAGTTGACAGCAAAAGGATGGGTGGAAAATGTGCCAAGAGTAAGCCATGTTGTGCTTAGCAGTGTTTCCGCCAGAGGGTAGTATGCTAGTACCCTCAAAGGAACAGAAAATGACCATTTTCTTTAATTTCATGGGGTTTTTGCTGATTTTGAAGAAATCTGTACCCTCAAAAAAATTTCTGGCAGAGACCCTGCTTAGGGAAACAAATGTTTGCGTTGCTGGCATATTTTGCCTTGGAACTCTGTGAATGCTTGGGCCATAGGCTGGCAGCAAGACGGTCCTAGGATGACTCAGTGCCATGTCTCCTCTTAGTCATGAGTCACTACATGTGACATCAAATGAAACTGCTATCAGCACTAAGGGCCGTATGCACCAACGAAGATTATCTTGAACTCAGGTTGAGCCACAACTTTTCCATTGTCACATCATGCCCGGGCAAACCTAAACAATTGAAAAGCTGTGGCTCAAACTGAGTTCAAGATAATCTTCATTGGTGCATACGGCCCTAACACTGACACCAACACTAGCACTACACAATTAAACACTTACACTAACATGCTGTTCATAATCTCATCTTCTTTCTGGAAAGAAATGAAATGGCCAGGGCCATTGTGCTCACCTCTGTGACAAAAGTCTCCATGGTTAAGTGAAACTATGACTCTCATGGTGAATGTTGAAGGATCAGTACCGGTACAGATAAGATAAAGCTGAACACACCATGAGAAGTATTTTTATGATCTGATCAGTATTATCAGTCAATGACATAAACTCAGGTGATGGCACCCAGAAGGAGTACAATTTCTGAATACAAAGAATACAAGTGGTATTTTTGAACAAACTGCTTTCCTGTCTAGGTCACAGATGTCAAAAATTCTATTTTTCAAGATGGCCACCTGGTGGCCACACGCGACGTTCGTTGCGACTGAAATTTCAGCAGGAATGTACAGAATACTAGCATAGATATTTAGACAACATTGAAACATCGTAACATTTACTACCGATGAGATAATTTTTTTATGGCCGAAGTCAATTTTTCAAGATGGCAGCCTGGCAGCCATGTTGACGTTCAATTGAACCGAAATTTGGCATATAAGTAGACGGTACCAAGACACATATTTAGGCATGATTAAAGCATCCTAGCTCCCACTATTTATGAGGTGTGGGTCGAAGTCCATTTTTCAAGATGGCTCCCTGGCGGCCATATTTGACGTCGAATCTGACTGAAATTTACCATATACCGGTATTTATATGGTACCTAGATATATATTTTGACAACGTTAAAACATCCTACCTACTCCTATTTATAAAATGTGGGTCAAAGTCCATTTTTCAAGATGGCTTCCTGGCGGCCATATTTGAAGTCCGATCGGGTTGAAATTTGGTGCATTCGTGCAGGGTGCCTAGATATATATTCACACCAAATCACAACACTCTATGTCAAATAGCAATGAAATGTGCCACCAAACAGTGAATTTTGAACTTTGACCTCTGTGACCTTGAAAAGTAGGTCAAATCAAAAACCCGGGATTTATGTGATGTAGTCTCACCAGAGGAACCCACCATAAAAGTTTCGTGGTTCTAGCTAACCGCGTTCAGGAGATACGGCCGAAAGAAGGTTTTCACAAAGCGCCCCCTACAGGCCAGAGTGTAGAAGTTTTTACCATAGGGTACCTGTACACCAAATTTCAAGTTTGTAACCCAAGCGGTTTAGAAACGTGCCACCCCTGTTAACGACGACGGACGACGGACGACGACGGACGACGGACGACACACCATGGGAGAAGCTCACCTCACAGAGGTGAGCTAAAAAATGCAATGCTGTGTGTGAAATGATTCACTCCATAAAAACATCAATGGATGATGCAACAGAACAATACTGATCAATACTGGACCCGGAAGCCAAGTTCACACAACGGGTGATAAGAATAAAAGCTAGCAAATGCTTTTACTTCAGATTTGTAGAGTATAGCGTAGTGCATTTATACTGCAAAATCCAAGTAAAAACATTTACCGGTAATAGTCTTTATGATCCAATGTTTTTACAGGAGATATTGCAGTCATGAATAAGCTTTGGAGATGCAACCAACCAGGGTTGAGCTAGCCCAAAAATGTCTGAACTTGGGCCAAATCTTTTGGATTTGCATTGGCCAAACAACAAGTCCCTATGCCATATACACAGTTTGGTAGCCAGTTTTTTAGCCGACTGACAAATGACTTTGCCAGACTAGAGGGCAAAGAGTCATTGGCAATTTGACAAGTGGGTAGCACGATCAGAGCCGTATTTAGCTTTTTGGTCCTGGGCGCAAAAGCCTCTCGGAGGTGGGGTGGGGGGGTTGGGCAGAAGACCTTTTTTGTCATTATTTTGCCCAAAATCTGCATGAATATCACATTTTTAGTTGGCTCGGGGGGGGGGGGGGCAACTGCTTCCCTTGCCCCCGCTAAATACGGCCCTGGCGATCCTTGTGCACCCAATTCTCAACATAGAATCCAACGGCATGTAACTTTATCCTGGGAAGACATGTAAGAAAAGATGGATGATGTAATGCTTACCAAGCCGGATAACCGCCGACCAACTGAACGGCCCATCGATGACGATATATCATTTATCTTCTTCTTGATCTTCTTTGGCGTGCTTGCTATGGAGACATCTTCGTGAAGTTGATGGGAATAAACCTCGAATTCAAACTTGAAGTCGTTGGGAATGTTCTCACTGGAAGGGAAGTAATCAATGGTTTGAAGGGAATCCACAAGCATCTTTTCAGAACATGTGTGGCGGTCTAGGAAAACCCGCCGGATGTTGCTGAATAATAAACAAGGGATGTGAGATTGCCTGTGCATTGATCTGCTACTGTTTACCTGTTACGTAGTACATTTCAGCTATAGAGGCCTTGCACATGACGTCACAAGCCGCCATGCTGCAGAGGCGCAGCGAAATGAGCCGTGCATGGCCCAATGACGTTACGTCAAACAATGGCGTGGCCCACTTCACGCAAGTCACGTCACGGTCGGCTCACACCTCTGCGCCATGTGCCCTCCAGCATGGCCGCCAGGATGATGTCATTGCAAGGCCTCTATTGAAATGTGCAGGTTCACCAAGGCCATTAACACTTTCCTCAAACGACACATTCGACGGGTTTTCCTAGACCGCCTCGCATATAAGATGACACATGCCAAATTTGGAGCCATTTTACCCCTTTTTCAGAATCTGTATGAAACTCGCCATAAATGTACATGTACACACATGTACATGACTGAATGACCATGACTGAATGATCATGAACTACACACATGTACATGTAGTTCATGATCATTCAGTCATGGAAAGCGTGACTCAACAGTGCATTGGTAAATCATTGCAGAAGACAACAGAGGCTGGGAGCAGTGGATAAAAGCAATGATGTGGGACAAGATGACAAATTGTAATGACGCATTAAACGTCACTTTGCAGGCTGCACAAAATGCCAAATGGCGTTATTTGACAGGAGAGGTTTCGATCCAAGTCTAATTGCAGGCTTTCATTTGTCTCATTAAAAACTGTGACGCGGCTTTCTCAGGATCTAACGATTGCCAGCATGATGTATAGCGCTTTCCGGAATGTGCAGTCATATTTGCACTCCTTTGAACTTTTAACCACAAATGGGCTAGTTACACGTGCATGATTATCTTGAATCAGAATATAGACCTGAAGAAGGTCCTATTGGAAGTCGGTCAACCATTTATCGGCATGCACATGTAACTGACCAATTTGTGGTTTGTGGTTAGGTTCCATTGCAAGGTAAAATAAGTGCAAATATGACTGGACATTCTGGAAAGCACTATATAACAAGATGCACTGCCATAATGGATCAACCGGGTTCGTCACAGATCCAAAATCGTATCAATCACACAGGTCCATGATACGATATATTGATGATGCTGACAAGTGACATATCCTACATGGAACAGCAGTTTTAGTATCGGTGCATGTACATGTACATGTACTTACAATATAAGTACATCATCGAATGTAATATCTGTTTTACTCCTATCGACGTCTTTGACTAGAGTGGTGTCAAATATCTCTGTTCCTATCTTCAGAAGGCAGAAAACAGCGTAACGTCTGTGGTCTGTAAACAAAATATTGGACCTTTAGTTAGAGGCAAAACTGAATGATAGACTCCATACTGATGTATTGCCCATGTCTTCACCATTGGGGAGGTTAGGCACAAAAAAATGTACGATAAAGGTGATTTTTCAAGGTTTTGGGAGAAATCCACAGAGCTGGAGTGGAAGCCAGCATTAGCCAAAATTTCTGACTGTCCACCACAAGAAAACCAGTCTTCCATCTGGCCAAACAACAGTGGAGAATGAAATGTCTGACAAGAAAAAGAAATTTACCCCCTTTGTTTTTGAAATGATCTGTGTCCTTCCACATCAATGGTATTCGAATGTCTGAGACTGCCAACTTAGCTTTACACGGCGTTTGGTCTCCTTCATGATTCTGTGGTCTGGAAGAGAAATCCAGGTTTAAAGATGCATGATGGATGGGAAGAAGGTCAATGTCAAAGAAGGTCAACGTCAACGATGGCAAGGAGGTCAATGTCAATGACAGCAAGGAGGTCAATATCAACGATGGCAAGGTCAACGTCCAAGAAGGTCAATGTCAACGATGGCAAGGTCAATGTCAACGATGGCAAGGAGGTCAATATCAACGACAGCAAGGAAGTCAATATCAATGATGGCAAGGAGGTCAATGTCAACGACGGCAAGGAGGTTACGACGGCAAGGAGGTCAATGTCCAAGTAGTAGGTCAATGTCAATGATGGCAAGGAGGTCAATCTCAACGACGGCTAGGAGGTCAATATCAACGATGGCAAGGAGGTCAAGGTCAAAGATACGAAGGTCAATGTCGAGGCAGGCAAGATTACCGAACCTACCCTTTTTTTCAAAGAAGGTCAACTCAACGTCAACGATGGCACTGACAAGGAGCTCAACGTCAACACTGGCAAGGAGGTCAATGTCAAGAAGGTGAATGCCAATGAAGGCAAGACACGCAAACCTACCCCTGTTTCTTCAAAATTTCCTCTGACTTCCTCTTCTGGAGTTCTGACATATACGACAGAACTCTTGTATTTGATGTCAACAATGACTTAGCGGCCTCCATCAGCTGGGTCGGGTGTTTCGACGCTGCCAGGAGTTTGGCCGTTCCATCTCGCATTTTGATCTCTCGCTCGATTTTCTGCTGAAGTTCAGCATCCTGAAAGAGAGAAAATTGTGAACGCTCATGAATGCATTATTACACGATATTTATGGCTGATAGCGTGTTGGTTCGGGACTCCCTCATGTTTCTAAGGTACGCATTCTGTCATTGATCTCGACGTAAGCTGTAGGGAAACCGCTTGTTTACCAATGGTGAATTCCCCACTGACAGCCAACTTCCATGAGGAAACTATCACGTGGAGCTCTGTAAAAACAGAACACAGTGCAAAGTTCCTGAAAAGGAAACCTGAAACAGACAAATTTCTTCGCATTGGAAGAAAATACACATAATTTCCAATGACAGTGTACCTTTAAACTGGATGCCATCTGACGATAGTAGAACACATCCAAATCGCCAACGACCAGATCTCGTTTTGAATTTGACGATTCTGGCGTCGAGCGTGCATTTTGACCAATCAGGGCACTGATAGGTAGACACTTCTCCATTGCGAGATGTTACAGATTTTTCTGCTTATCCGTAAGAATCAACAAGTTAGTCCACATGCTGTGTATTCCATGTTGTTGAGTTTGTCATGCTGAACATTCGACAGGCAAGAAATGCTGTACTCTCTTGTACTGACAGCTTTTAAGATCACAACCTCATGGTGAATTTTGTACAGGCACAAGTCAATGAATTCAACATGATTTTCAATGAAACTAACAAACTTCTAGGAAAATCGTTCGGAAAATGGTGTGCGTCCCTGCATATCCATGGTTTTGATGATTCTTTTTCTCTACACACATGAAAGATCCCAGTGACTCACAGAGGCATGGGAAAAAGTGGGGATCACATTGTCCCAGTGTTGCCCCAAGGCTCCACAATCACAGTGAACAAATGCACGTGTAGGTCCTCAATAGTTATAGTCGTCAATAGACCTCAACGGCACCCCTGGCATGATTCCTGTATTTGAATAGAGCGACATGAATGAACACTGTACAAACAACCGGCTAATGCACTTTAATTCTGATCATTGGACACAAGCAAGCAAAACTATCAATTGATAATAATATAATTAACAAATCTGATATCATCGTGCATGTATGGAAAATGAATTTAGATAAACTTTATGAATCATATAGGCCCAAAACATTGCAATTTATTACAATGCATGTTCCTTGACATGTGGTTCAGATTTCATTTGATAAAAGTTTGAGTGGGCCACCTGCTGTGACTGAATCAATAGAAACACCAGTGACCATGAATAATTGGTTCCAAGCTGTCCAAACTGAAAGTGAGTGCAATTGGCCTAGACCTAATTAACTTATTTTTAAGGACACCAATACAACGTACTTACATGTACAGGCCTCACTGTCATGACTGTATAAAATGCAACAAAACCAGCAAGCACAAATCAAGCTATTTTGAGTGGCCAATGGGCCGCCATAAAGAATTTCAAAGTGTCAGGAAAGGAGACAGTAGTAGACTGCCAGGTCCATCAATCTGCTGCACGACTAGGCCTGACCAATCAATATTCTGGACTTGCTGGCTAGTATGGCATTTACCTTGACCGAAAGCACTGACTATGGATCATTTTTTCCTCATTCAATCTATAGTCCGTTTAAATCATCTGGAGCTCGATAGGCGTATGTCAGTCAAACCCCTAGTCACAGGACAACAATGATCTTAGGGTTTACTTGAAACGGTCCAACACACATCAGCTGAACCTTGGTTCGAAATAGAACATGCAACTAGGCCTTGATTCGAAATTGAACACACAGGCAAAGGCTGGAAGTGTCCTGTCAATAAAACGCATTTCAATAGCCAGACTTTTACCAAGGTCTGCCTGACAACCAAAGGGTCCTCCCATCGAGCTCCAGATGATTTAAACGTTCTATAGTGGGCCTATTTCATGAGTGCAAAGTCCCCTCTGCCAACTACGGCATTATAGCTACTCCATATTGATGATATTTTCATAATGAAGGAGGAAACTAGAGCCCCAGTGAAAACATACATGTCCCTTTCTTTCTATCACATTTAAAAGCAAATGACTTGACGGGGATTGAATCCGTGACTCATTGGTGGCACATGCAGGCATTTCACACTACCCCACCTGACAACCCAAATTAATTCTGTTAGTGTAATGATTTCTCAAATGTTACCAGTACTAATTTGTGAGAATATGCACTGGATAACCAAGAGGAGACATGATCAGGACAGCTGTACCCAATCAGAACAGACTCATCTAATCAGCCATAATGAGGAACAATCATATCTGAATTTGATTGACAAATGGTGTTATTATTGATATCTGTGCATTTCTGGGTCAACTGATGATCCCACTGCACAATAAAACTGACTCACGAAGATCAACCTTCACGTGAGATTTCGTGTTGCAAGCCAAAACACTGACAATATACACTCATATTTGTGCAATGCCTGGACAAAATATCTGTCACACTTTATGCAGGGATCATGCTACATGTAACCACCCACTTGCCACATCGCAATAAATGACTATAGGCCTTCCGGTAATTCTCCAATCTGGTGAATTTGTTACCCAAATGTATAGCAAACCAGTAAATCTGAAAGGTGACACGGTTGTTTTGGCTCAGGAACTTATGGCATGCCAGTCCAATTTGGCTAAGTGATGGGCTAAAAGATATTTTATTTGAGCGACAAACATCGCCAATGCTGTCCATGACATGTCATCCTCAAAGCCACATCAAATGCTGAGCAGAGTTGCAGGGCAAGACCTGTCATGCCTGTAGCTCCCATACCCATCATCACAACCGTTCAGGGAGAGGTACGACCACAGTGATTTCACTTGAGATTCTCAGGATGTTCCGGGCACCAGATCAACATGTAGATGTAGGCCCCTGACATGGCTGAGGGGCCCCTGAAGGATTTCCAGCCCAGAATAAAGGTACCAACAGTGACCAAGCCAACACAATATGCAACCCAAGATAGCCATGACATTCCAGAACCAGATATGGGATATGGTGAGGATGTTCATCTCGTGCATTGTTATGGGCTGATGTTTTCAATATTTCATGTCGTATGCCATGTTGAGAGAGTGATTCTGCCATGTCTGCTCTCGTACCATGCCACAGTTGAATATTTCATGTCCGGGTGAAACTATCCTCCTACACCAGGGCTTTGGTCTTGCTCATCTTCATGCAACACGCTTGCACACATGAGTGTGAGTGGATAGCGAGGTAAAAACCCCTCTTGAGGAGTATGAGGAATGACACTTCCCTCATCTTACATCATCGTCAATGTACACATTCAGCTGGTACAATGACTTGTTAAGTTGACATATGAACACGAGAGCCAATGAATTATGAATTACTGCATGCGTATTTTTTGCCCTTAACGACTGCCAGTACTATATCAAATGAGAATTTCTGCAATGTTAGCAAAAATGCGATGCTTCAAACCAAATGTAAAGAAAATGTGATGACATTTTTCGTCCATAAGAGAAATTTCAGACCAAAACCGCGAGGCTAATCCTGATGCTGAGCTTTGAATCTAAATGAATGTGGACCATCTAAAATTGATGCTTTTTTTGACAGGATTATAAACATCTTATCAAAAACAAAGTTTTTCAGCCGTCCTAAACAAATCTCGCTACCTGACTGGTCAATTGGCTATCACATGACCACCAGTGCGGCAAGTTTGGTATTACAATGTACATGTAGTTGCAAGATTAAAGAAACACCTTCAAATCATTCTCAATCCTCACATCATTGGGTGGTAGATCAATATTTTGGCCTCCTGGTGGCATTTTTAGTATGTCACACTGAGAACGTACTCAGTGTTGGACCTTGAACAGAAAATGTAGGCCAATATGTTTTCCTTAAATAACCACTGGGCAGCCAACAGGATATTCATTAGTGGCACAATCACCGCCCACATGGTCAGTCACAATCGGAGTGTTGACTTTCCCAGAACTTTTGGACACCCCAAATACCAGAATTGTAACAATGTGTCATCCTGGAATTACACAGGTT
>NMRB01000088.1:68460-87560 GCA_002633025.1 Notospermus geniculatus
TCCCCCCCCCCCCCCCCAGAGGATTAGCCCTTTTTCTTGTTGCTGATGATCAGATTAGAATTAACTGCTGTCACAGGCAAATCCAGGCAGTACCGGTACCGGCAATCTTATCATGGAAGCAAACCCAGGCAGCACTGACAATTGGCATATCCAGATAATCCAGGCAGTATTAAAGCCATATTGGACGAGTCTGAAGCAATCCAGGCACTGCCAACTGACAATCTCTTTTTTAGGTAAGTCCAGGAAGGACCGCAGACTGAAAGAGGCTAATCCAGGCAATGCCAGGCAGTACTGATGATCTATAGTGTGAAAGATCATCAAATAGAACATTTTTACAAGCAGTTTTATAGTATGCCTGTACTGACCCTCAACACGGAGCTACTGTCTGTTAATCATTGTGGAAGGAACGGTAGTCCTAGGAATGCTAGTCCGAGTAGGCCTACAATAGTCAGCTACAGTAGGTTTTAATCCAATAGCCGTGCGCTGGTGGGTGTGTTTCAAAATTGGTCACCCAAGAAAATGGGGCAAAATTTAACTTTGAAATGATCACAAAGATTTGTGCCATTGATTTTCCAAAAATCAAATGTATTAGGCCTACCGGTATTCGATAACACACCCTGGTTTTTATGGTATAGTTTAATCCTTTGCTGAACCGTACTTTGATCCAGGGGGATTCCTGTTTGGCATGCAGAAAAGGTTACCAAAAATTCATAAGCGAAGAAAATGGGCCTTTCCCATCTATTTTACATGTAGTTGGATATTTCTCAATCGCTTATGAATTTTTGGTGTTACCATATCTTTAAATGGTTAACGAAGTGTCAAAACATGCAGTGTAGTGTTATTCTGAGTGACTGGTTTCGTCCATCAGTATAGTTAAAGTGTTGTTATGGTATATGTTATGCAAGGGTGCAAGCAAATTGTAGACTTATCTGATTGAACATAAATTTATGGTACCTTCGTCTTTTAATACTAGCGTGACCGATCGAGTAGCATTTTTATTCACTGAAACAATATACAAGATTCGATATGAATGGATTATCATTGACTCCGTACCGGGTGCTGGAATTCCAGGCCCGTAGCTAGCATAGGGACAGGAGGGGGCACTGCCCCCCCCCGGCAAATTGTGAAGAAAAAAAATTCTTTCAGCAAAATCAAATGGGATAAACGATCATTATTGTTCATGTCTCAGAGTGCAGGAACTTGACCTCAAATCGCATCTCAGAGCTTCTCCAATTTTCAAAATTTTTCTGGGGAAGGTCCCCCACTTTGGCACTGGAAGGCGAAGCCCACGTCCGTTGAGTTCATCTGCTTAAAATGCCCCCTCCCCCAGCGGAAAAAAGCTAGCTACGGCCCAGAATTCACTCCGCTGACACGATGGGCGTGGCTGTACGAGGGAGGTAGAAATACACAGCCTACCCCTAAATCTGAAGCAAGCCTTATAACACATCCACACCGGGGATAAAAAAAAATTCTGTCTTTTATGGACCACAACATGATATTCATGGACGCCGTGTTTGCACAACTGGCTGCTCGACAGAGAATTCACCATAGAAACATCACTATTACTATTATTACATCATACCAGGCTTTTAAAAAGCTCTTGTTAAGAAAATTCAACAACAGTTAGCGGTGAACTCAATAACATTTTGTGCTTATTTCATATAAAAATGTTCCAGAGCACGAGGCAAATTATGAAATGTACATGGTTATTACGAAGAGTAGACACAACGAAGTAGAAAAACAGCCACGAACTCTGAACTGAGAAAATTTGGCCATAAAAGTTGGCGACTTGAAATTAACTAGGCATGACTGAGGAGGCATAAAACCCATTGGGATCCATTTTACTCACTGAATATGGTACCGGTACATGTACGGGAGGACACAGTCTGGTTTGGTAACGCAATCAATTTTTTATCAATCATCACATATGTAATTACAGGACAAAGAGAGAGATTAGGAAACTGCAACTTAATCACTCTGATTCTCTAAACTCCTCCCACTTACCTGTTCCATTCCCGAACTCAGAAAAAAATGACTCAATCCTAAGTTGAAGATGGGCTGGGGGTGTGGTCAGAAACAGTAATGTCCTGTCCACCTACTTGCCCCACTCTCGACCCTGGCAATAGAATGACAGCGTGCAACATCTTCAACTTAGGGTTTGGTCATTTTTTCCGAGTTCAGGAATGGGACAGGTAAGTGGGAGTTTGGAGTATAATTCATCTTGTAACAATTTTTTTGGTCATATAGCCTACTGGCCAGATATTAATACAACAATATTGAACAAACAGGGCTGACTACCTCTGGCTAATCAACTCTTGCAAATAGAGAGAAGGTCGTAACCAAAAATTTATAAGCGATAACCACTTGCCTCATGAATTTCTGGCAGTCAGGGGCCTGTTTCATAAAGTAACTTTATTAAAGCTTAAAGCTAATGGTACCATTAGTTCAATGCATTTTCCATTTGGATAAAGGTACCATTAGCTTAAAGTCAATTTTTGAAACAGGCCCCAGGTCGACGAAACGTTAGGGTCACAAATTCCAGCTGGTATTACAGCATCTATGGTAAAATTCACCCAAATGTAGAATACCGGTAGGATGATTCCCAGATACACTGCCAGCTATATATAGTAATCAGTAACACCTATGTTCTTGTTAAATGGTACAATTGAAATTGACAATATTCTCAATTATGACACTGTATCTAATTTCTTGGAACACCTTATAAAGAATAATTATACAATAACCTGGTCTTACCCTATGATTGCCTGTGCTGTAATTCTAACTCATCAAACGAATCTATCTTACAAAGTATAGAAAACAGAATAAAAACACTGATGATGAGCCTGCAAGTTCGTGTCCACCGTATTCCATCTTGAAGCATCAAGGGTCCATATCGCTACGCCTTCGGTCCTGTTGGTCTACAGGGTGTTTCCAAAAAAAGTTGTCATCTCTAAAATATCTCCTAGAACCCAAACCAGTGAATATTTTTGGCTCAGATTTGGAGGACACCTGCATTTTGGACCCTTTTACTTTTGTGGTCACTGTTCCGTCATAACAAGACACCCTCGTACAAACATTACATAAACATTACGAGTATGTCTACACAACAGCTTACAAAATCCGAGCCAGAAATACATGTATTCATGGGTTTGGGTTCTAGGAGATATTTTAGAGATGACAACGTTTTTTTGAAACACCCTGTAGTCAGAAATCAGTCTGGAGTGTATAGTCTGCCGGCAAAGTGACCATTGTCTTGATATTTCAAGATGCTGCACACTTAGACACCTAGGAGATAATCGCTGCTGTGTCCCGGTCAATCCATCACAGACATGACAGAGAAGAAAACTGACGTTCAAACCGTCACAACCACCAAAGGCTAAGCTCCATTCGAGTGACTCACTTCAAAATGTTTGAGACAGATCTCCAGATTACCAGACTGGCTGGTTTATGACAAATAATGTAGCACCTAAATCAGATGAATCAGATACATGTATTTTGTAAAGTCCACTACACACGGTCAAATTTCTGATCAAATTTTCTGAATATTGCTACAGGGCCAATGACTTGAAACAACTGTTGCTGACCGCACCGGAAATTGAACGGGGATACCGGTGTCTCTCGCGTGCACCAGGCATTCCTCCATCGAGCTAAATATTAGGCTCCAGGGCCCATATTCATAAACATACCTAAGTCAAAGTGTGATACTTATCTTTTGTGTTGAACAAAGGATAAGTGTCACACTTAGACTTAAGTAGTTTTATGAATATGGGCCCTGGGCCCAACACCTCCTAAATCTACCACACAATCACCAAAGTGTGTGGGCACATTTTAGCTTTTGATCAATTCTGACCACATGAAATGGACTTTACAGAGATATGACAATTAATAACTTTGCTTTTGCTCAATTTCAGCCTTGAAAAACTCGAACAACATGGTAGAAATTTCTGCCTCTGCTTTTTGTTTGCTGCAAACTTAACCAACAACAATTTATTCATTTATAAAATCAACATTAACAAGCATTTCCCAGGCAGAATTCTCTAAGACACAGTATTTACAATTCTTCGACCTCATCACACCTGCAAACAAATAATTACTTGCCTGTTTGAACGATCTCAGTTGATGGGTACCCGGTACTTCAAATTCATATTAAAGGTACTTCATCCATTTTGACTTCGGCGGAGAGTTCCCCAATGGGGAATCAGGCAATCATTACTATTTGAGCATGAGAGATGAATAACGTCAGAACTACCCAGAACATGTTTTAGTGTTAACTTCTTCACTGCCAGAGGCAATTTCGTCAGAGCAGAAAAATGTACATGACTCATTCGGCTAAAAGGGACCGAAATATCACAATCGGTATTCAGTCATTAGGGAGGTTCCGCAAATCTGATGAAACACGAAGTATGAAATACGAAATTCAACTTCATTTCCAGGACCTAATGTATTTCTGGAGATGGTTGCTACCACAAATGTCCCTGCTGCCAGAGCGTCTTTTAGTATATCATGTAAGACCGAAATATGGTGCATCTTGATTTTTTAAATTTCCATTTCGTATCTACGAAGTGGAAACGAAAGATAAATTTCAAAGTTTAATATACACCGTAACTCTATCGGTTTACGTCATACATGTACGCTAAAAGACGCTCTTACAGCTGGCGATATTTATGGTACCAACCATCTCCTGAAATGCATTACGTCATGGAAATGAGGTCCAATTTCGTATTTTGTATTTCGTGTTTTGTCAGATTTGCGAAGCCTCACTATTGAACACCCAGTGAGAACTTTCCAATGACGAAAGGGTTTAGGTATTTTTGGGCTACTGTATTGTATCGTGGCAGTTAAAGGGTTAAGAAAGTGAAACTTCATCTTTATAATATACACCGCTATGTACAAAAAAGTTTTTCTTTTAACCCTGTTGACGTTGCATCACTCAGGCTTGTCGCTTTCACGAAACAGCTGCTTTTTCAGCCTGGCGGGCCTAGACACGTCCATTGCCCACGCATGGGTACAGTACATTTGCTGACAGTTCAATTCAAGAGAACAAGAATGCAGTTTGTGCTTCGGTCTGTAGGCCAACATCCTACCACATGCAGAAACATTTTTACTCTCTTTAAACCTCCAAGTCTGAAGTCCGATCAAGTTTCCTGAACAACTCATAAACAGAAGTTTGACAGTTTAGTAAACATTCACTTCAACCAAAAAGGAGTTAAAATGACCGCTTAATATACAGTATCTATAGTTGTACATGTTTCACAAACCCGTTCATTAGTTGACACCAATGAGGAAAAAAGAAAAAAATCATGGTCGTCTGGAAGTACATCAGTAGCCATGGCGATGACCTTTGACCTCTGACCGTCTGCTTTTTCACCAGTTCCTTTTCCTCAATTGAAGGCATCATCCATATTCCATTGATTAAGTGTCACATAACCCATTCAACAGCCAGACGCAATATTGCTTAGCATTTTCCAGTTTTGATGAATTGGGTCCTTAGCTGGAGTAATTTGAATTTTCTTGGTCTTAATTGATTTAGAAGTTACATTCAAGGGAGACGCTATAACAAACACTTTAAAGAGTATCAAATAAAGTTACGGCAGCGTGTATTAATTTCAGTTATAGCAAAAGCCATGTCGCATTGACAATACAACAGCGATTAGTTGAATCCCGAGATAAGTTACTACCGCCAAAGTTCATTGTTTATTTTGTTTTCCTGACTGTTCCAAGACATAATTTTCCAAAAGCATGAGCACCACTTTGCATAACCGAGACTATAAACTTAGCAAAATAGCCCAGGATGATTGGCCTACACCAGTCCTGTTGTTCTCCCAAGTAATCCATTTTGAACTGCCACTTTCCAGACCATTCAAATATCCATTCAAGTCCTAGGTCCATTCACATCGTCATTTTGCATTGCGAACAGGAAAGTTCCTTTTACGCCATGCTTAATTCACCGACTCCTGCATCACTCATTAAATATTCTTACAGCATTATCCATTGCCACAATTCTTTGCATTATCCACTGCAAAAGTATAATTCTACATTACCCATGAAATATTCTTTCTGCATTATCCATTGCCATTATCAAGACTTTTGCATTCTCACAGTTGACTGTCATTATCCATTGCAACAGTACTTCTGCATTACCCATGAAATATTCTTACAGCATTATCCATTGTCATTATCAAGACTACTTCTGCATTCTCACAGTTGGCTGCCATTATCCATTGCATTCTGCATCGCCCATTAGGTATTCTCACAGCATTATCCATTGCCACAATTCTTTGACACTATCCATTACTGAGCACTTTTTGTGTTATGTTTCATACAATCTGCTTTGCTCACTCTAAAAGTCGATTTGCTTATCCATTTGAACGGACTGATCATTCTGATGCAAGACACCCACAAGCCCCAGTTTAAGCGCAATGTACCTCGGGTCCACACTGGGTGATGACAACATCTCTGGGTTCGGATAGGTAATGTATTTGATCCATGGGTCCAGGTTGAATAAGGGGTACAGCGTCAGTGGGTTGAGGTTGGGTACATAGTACCCGCGCTAAATTGTTCTTGATGCCGCTCGAATCTTTAGGCTCGTAACGTCAAAGTACCGTGTCAAACATCGCCATGGATTCCGATATTGATTTGTCCTGGAAAAGATGGCAAAAATTTTTAATAAAAAGAATTTTACAGAATCATTCTATATCACTGTATAAAATCATCCTCTCTTAAAAATTGGATCAAAAGATGATTTTGTCAATAACACAGTGCTATTCTCCAAGCAGAGGAAACCATGTAGCCTATCGCCAGAGGAAACTTTGGCCCGTATTTTAGAATGCTCCTCAACGTAAAGGAGTTCCTCACGGCTATTGTTCTCCTGTTGAGGATGCTTCAAGTTACCGTATTCCAGAACGTGCCAAAATCTGACTGTAAAGGCCTCCTTCCTCAAGCTGAAGGTGCACTTGATTTTAGAATGCTCCTTTGGGAAAAGGAACTCCTTAATTTAGCTGAGGATCTCCTTTATCCCAAAGGTTGGTCGCTTCAAGCAACTGCTTTTACTTTTTGCTTTTGCTAGAAGTAGATGCTTAATTTTTATGCATACATGTAGGGCCCACTGTATCCTTTTGACAGAGGAGAAAAATCTCGCTCGGTGAGGTCTAGCATTTATCCCACAAGGCATGGCATGGCATGGTAGTATCGCATGCTATCAAAATTCATCCACACCTTACCACCCAGTCTGGGAGACACCATCTTTAGTAGGGTAAAATTGGTTGTGCCAGCATCCCCAACTACTACACGTGTGTTTGTTAATAGACTATGTGTGTCTCTACATTTGTTTAGTCAGTCCTAAATTTAGAGAATTCAAATGGAAACCAATGTGGAAAACAAGTTCTCATGCATTCACCTACTTTACTATGACAGGTCAGCATTTTACATGTTGACATCATCACTACCTTTAAAACTTCCTACGCAGTTGGGCGTTGCGCCCCTTCGTTTTACCCGCTCTCCACAACTGCTTCACTTCGCAGAAGTCGCCGCATTGGTCAACAGATGGCGTCAGGGCCTGGCGCGAATTTTATAGCCTACATGTATCAGCACGCTGCTTTCAGAACTCTTTGGCCCGTTGCCGGGCAACGAATGTTCTTGTGCTACCATGGCTACTAGATCACATGATCCGCTCAGCCAATGAAAAAAGTGTCGCAGGCCAGCTTGGTTACGGGTTCGGTGCTCTCATTGGTCGACTCTCTCAGCGCCATCTGTTGACCAAACGCGGCGAATTTTACGAAGTGAAGCAGATTGTGGAGAGCGGGTAAACCGAAGGGGGCGCGGTACACAACAGCGTTGGGAGTTTACACCATCTTGTAAGTGAGGCATAATGATACTTCTCCTGCTGAACAAAAACCCATGCAAGCATTTGGTTGAAAAAGTTTAAGAAGCAAGCTGACTTTAGCCGGCCAGGCATTTGGAAGTCCTTTAACTTTCCACAACAGATTTCTACCACCGAAGTGCATGTTTTTCTCTCCATCTCATCTCGGCTATAAACGAAGGAACAGGTAGAATATATCCTTGGTCACAGCCTGGGTGAGTTCGTCACAGATAGTTAGTTGTACCAGACCGTTCCTTGTCCCATCCTTCCAAGAGTAACGTATCCCTTCTCCAAGACAAACAATCTTCACATCCTCTCACTGCGGGGCTTTGGTCTCGCTCCTCTTCATACACCTCCCACTTTGCAGGGGCGGATACGGGGGGTGGGGGTTCTTGGGGTTGGAACCCCTCTTGGCGACATTTTTTTATCGCTAAACATTCAAACATCTCGCTTGTGGCGTAGCGCCCGCCCGTGTCTCTGATGTAATCATAGTGACCAGTCATTGCATCCATGTTTCGACGAACTCTGTTCACCTGCTTGGGACAACTGTTGGTCTACTATGTACAAGTGTAACGTTTTTCAGTGTGGCCGTTTTTCTGTGTGACTTCCATTGTTTGGAACACACTGGGAAACGGACTCGCTGTTTCTCTGTGTGTCGTTCATTGTCAAGTCGCCGCTCATTCTGTCAATCTATTGTAATGTCACACTGGCAGACGGGCCTCACTGAAAAACGTTACACCGGTACTGCATTGTTCTGTTTACGTTTGCACTGTTTCGAAATGTCTAAACCCTGCCACACTGGAGCTATCTGCTGAGCAATACGTCATTCGAGACCGTTTGCACAGCAGATAGCAAGCGCAGGCAGAAAACTCACCGAAAAATATGCGCACACCCAGACCCCCGCCAAATCCGCGCCGGTGAAGCGCGCACCTTCGGCTCGCAGGATTCCAGTGGCCTCTACCTTCGGAACCCACCCCTCGACAAAATCCTGGATCCGCCCCTGCTTTGTGTGGGAGCCGTAAGAAGAGGAGCGAGACCAAAGCCCTGCGGTGGGAGGATGATTCTTCACCGAGTATAATGGAATGCTATATTCTTTTTCGTCATAAGCAGTTCTTGGCGGAAAGGGAACCTTCGCAGCGCTCGCCACCAAGCTAAAGCAGCCCAAGGAGTTATTACACACTCATGTTATCAACTGAATCTGATTTATTGATTTGTAAGAACACTGCTTTATGCCAAGTGCCACTAACTCAAGATAGTCTTTTGCATTCCCATGATCAACAACTTCATGCCACTTATAAATCATGTGGTTCGTGGATATTGACAATTGTTGAAAAACAAACAAATTGCCTGGAGCAGCAGAAGAAGATGCAATAAACAAAAGACTTCTGATAAATCAGAATGTGTGCGATCAAAGTTTTCGGTGTTCAAAGTTTCAGTGACGTAATACATGTAGCACAAGTTCAAAGTTTTCAGTGTTTTAACAGCAAACAGAAATCAGCGTTGTAATAGTAGAGAGGTTCTATCGGTTCTATGTCACAATAGCAGATGTAATGGGGATATTCTCAGAACAGTAACATGCAGTTTATTTATTCTTAGAAAAGTACACTTTCATAGTACGAGAAGGTTTCATGTCAGAATGACACAACCCGTTGAAACATCCAGATAAAACATTCAAATGTGAAGAAAATGATGAATTAAAAGATATTAAAAGGAGAAAAACTAACAGTATGGCATCCAGTTTAGATTGCGGTTGTCCACCTTATAGTATAAGTTATACTATAGTATGTGGAATAAAGGGGTTTATACGATTCAACTTGCTGAAAGGTGTTGAAAGTCGACAGGTGTTGAACGTTGTTGAAAGCTGTTGAAGTATCTAAACCCCCTTTCAACACCTTCCACAGGGTCTTTCAACAACTTTCAACAAGTTGTCAAAACAGCTTCATGTTCCTATTTATGGCAACTTGTTGAAAGCTGTCGAAAGACCCTGTTGAAAGGTGTTGAGAGGGGTATAGACGCTTCAACAGCTTTCAACAACGTTCAACAACTTTCAACAAGTTGAATCGTGTAAACCCCCTTTAGGATAATGGAACAGCTACAACAATAACAGGCGCTGAGGAAGTCGTGTGTATAGGAGAAAATCCATGAGGTCAAGTTGTGGGGATGGCCCTACCTCTAAGGGGTCAGTTCAGAACTCATCTCCAAACCTTTGATCCGCACTCTAGGTCGTCTGCTTTCTGCGCAACTTTGATGCCCATGGGCAACATTCTGGACAGGCTAAGATTAAACCTTTGACCATTTTTTTGGGGGGGGGGGGAGGGTGGCAGTTCACTTTGCACTCCACACCTTGACCTCAGTGGCTGTGTAGTGTAACTTAAACATTGACGTGCATATAATAGTGCATAATGATGCTCTAAACATACATCCGCAAACATGTAGCAAGGGCGAACACACTACAGATACAGATACAGATGTAGGTCACTAAAAATCAGGAAAATAAATACAAATTTTGACTGGATTTTTCTGTTCATTTCAGATGAATTTATAAATGCAAGACAGACTGAAAATATTTTGATAATGAAAGGGATACTCTAGACGGAACCCAGATCACCGAAATATGAAAAGCTGTTGATATCAAAGGTAATGTTCGCGATATCATAAGCAATGTTGGTGATAAAAGTAGGAGCCATGGAACTACAAAATGCAGCTGTGTACTAGGAAAAGAAAAGAATCCAGCTGGATATGTAGTGTAATTATGCCAGGAAAATAAGACCTGAGCTGGACATGCAGTGTGATTGTTCTGGGAAAAGAAGAGGTCCCAGCTGGATAATAGTGTAAGTTTACCAGGAAAGATTACAGGCAAGCAGGATATGTAGTGTAATTGTTCCAGAAATAAGAGGTCCCAGCTGGACATGTAGTGTAATTATACTAGGAACAGGCCCCAGCTGGATAGGTAGTGTAATTTTACTAGGAAAACAAATGACCCCAGCTGGATATGTAGTGTATTCATAGTGCCAGTACGAAAAGAAGGTCCAAGATGGATAGATATTGTATAAATTTTACTAGGAAAAATATATACTGAAGCTGGATTTCGGTAATTATACTGGGAAAAGAAAATGCCCAGCTGGATAGGTAGTGTAAGTTTACAAGGAAAAGAAAAGGCCCAGCTGGATATGTAGTGTGATTATGAAAAGAAAATGCCCAGCTGGATAGGTAGTGTAAGTTTACCAGGAAAAGAAAAAGGCCCCAGCTGGATATGTAGTGTGATTACACTATGAAAAGAAAAGGCCCAGCTGGATAGGTAGTGCTTGGAGGAATTCCTCCGGGTAGTGTAAGTTTACTTGGAAAAGAAAGCCCCAGCTGGATATGTAGCGTGATTACACTATGAATAGAAAAGGCCCGGCTGGATAGGTAGTGTGATTACACTATGAAAAGAAAAGGCCCAGCTGGATAGGTAGTGTAAATTGACTATGAAAAGAAAAGGCCCCAGCTGGATATTAAGTAGTGGGATTACACTAGAAAAAGAAAAGGCCCAACTACTTTCAGTATTAGTTTATTAGTTACAAACTGGATGTTAACACCGTGCACATCTACATGTATCAAATTTGACAGAGTACTGATGGTTCATGATTTTCTGCCAGTTATGGTCCACTGGTTAAAGAGAATATGCGAAAAAATCCTAAAAGCTTGGCAATCAACCAGAGGTGGAGGTTTGCCAAAGGCTAGAAAAAAGGAACCAAAATGTCTAAACCTGGCAGTAGGCTAGATAGTTAAAAACTGCATTCAATTTTAAAAAGGTGTAATTTCAAATTGTCTGGAAGCACATTCATTTGCAAGGAATACTCACACCACCAGCCACGAGTTCATTTTCCCATTTCTAGTGACCAAAAAATAAACATTACAATTGTAAACATTACAAAAAAAATGAAACAAGCAAATGTCAGCATACTTCTACTAGGAGGAGCAGAGAACAGTGTCCAACGTCTCTAGCGAATTCCGCAATGCTTCGTCCTAGAGGGGTGAAACAAATAAACAGAATACGATCAGTTAATGGCTATTTGATTGCGTCCTGCGTGTATGGTTTCACGTGATGTGTGAGGCGTCATGCAACTCTCTGTGAGACGATCACCGCCGATAATAGTGAGTTTTCGCAAACCTGACGAAACACGAAGTACGAAATACGAAATTCTACTTCATTTCCATGACGTAATGTATTTCATGAAATGGTTGTTACCAAAAATATCAAGATGTGCCATAACTCTCTCAGGGCCGTATGCACGGGTCACACTTTCATTAAAGTCTGACTTTTCTCAATGCTTCAACCATAGAGAAAGTCTAACTTAAGCTATACTTTAGGCTAAAGTGCGACCCGTGAATACGGCCCTTAGTCTTACATGATATGCTAAAAGACGCACTGGTGGCAGGGACATCTGTGACCCGCTCTGGCAAAAGCAGTCGCATGTCGCTCTCAGCTTGGCAGGTTGAGACCAAATGTTTGTCAATTTCAGTATTGTCTGTCTATTATGAAATCTGAAATGATCTATTTCTTCCATTCTCTCCTGGTGTCATCTTAGTTCGTTGAGGGGCACCTTCTGAGCGACATGCGACTGCTTTGGCAGAGCGGGTCACATTTGTGGTACCAATCATCTCCAGAAATATATTAGGTCCTGGAAAGTTGAATTTCGTATTTCTTACTTCGTGTTTCGTCAGATTTGCGAAAACTCGCTATTTTAAACCATCCTGTAATTTAGCACACCATTCTTAAAGGTTCACACGAATGATGTACAGGCAATGCACAAGGACAAGACTGCTTTGTTTTCATGCATCTCAGTTTGTTTCGTTTGCCAACATTGGCAGCATGTCCTGAAATGTCAACAATTCAGTGATACTGAGGCAACGATTAACTTCCTGACACTTTTTAATGCTTCATTCATGCCTCCATCCCCAGAAACTTGTCTATGCTTCGTTCATGCACCCCTATAAATGTTCTGTAAACTGAACACTTGCACTTGCTGCTACAGCAAGTGCAACATAACAAGTGGCAAGGGAAACCATTAGAAAAAATTCAGAATTTCAGAACTGACGCCTTAAGGTTATACCAACATTTCAGTCTGTAAATATCAAGAGTTTTTGAGCTGCCCCCTCATTTGGGGCAATATTAGGTTACCATGACAACATACACAGAGGGAGAGGAAAGAAATCAGACTCCATAAAAGAGCTGTCTGAGCAGATGAGAAATGACCCCATTCCTGGTAATAACATACATTAATTGCACGATACTTATAGCAGCCATTTCTGTTCTGCTGTTTGCCAAGGGTGTTCCAGAAAAATGTCCCCAAATAAAATCCGTCGTAGTTCAAGTGATATTTTTCTGGAACACTATTACATGTAAGTCCCTTATCACTGGATCAATCCAGGAGTTATCAAGTTGACTAATTTACAATGAAAAGGTTACTTAGTCTTGGTTTAACAACAATAAAAACTAAGTACACAAGGAAAGTTCGAATTAAAATTTCATTTCTCTCAATAAAATCACAGGGTGATTTCAAAGTTGGTGTTAACACGGTGTTTACAATGCATTAAAGCATTGTAAACACCATGTTAACACCAACTTTGAAAAGCGCTTTCCTCCACATTGAGTCTGATGACTGCCAAATGGATGTCACCAAATGGTGCCAAATGGGTTGTGCCTGGCTGAAATTCACCACCTCCTGGATACGAAAAGCAGGAATTTGGATTTGACGCTGTCATTTACACTTGGCAGCCATAGTGGTTTATAAGAGAAATTTCCAGTCATTTACAGTTTGCAGCCATTGGCATTGCCTAAGAGCAAGAAGCTGTCATTTACACCTGGCAGCCATATTGGCTTAAAAGCAATGAGCTGTCATTTACACTTGGCAGCCCTATTGGCTGAAGAGCAACTTGCAGTCATTTACACTTCTTGGCAGCCATACTGGCTTAAGAGAATGCTGCTGTCATTTACACTTGGCAGCCATAATGGCTTAAGAGCAAGTAGCTGTCATTTACACTTGGCAGCCATTGGCTTAAGAGCAAGTAACGTACAGTTTTTGGCTTGAGTTTCCATTGAAGCAAATCAAAATCAAAATTAAATTGATTTCAAAGGAGTCATATGAAAGTCAAATGGGTTCTGTTGCTCTATAGACCATCGTTTATAGGGATTCCTAAATGGCACAAATTATGCAAACATCTGATTCAAAAACCATCAATGAACGCTCTACTCAGTGAAGCTGAAATGAACCGTGTTCTGAATAAGCAATGACGACTTTCTAAAAGTTTTTTTTTACTTCATCCTATATTGGTTCGATACTAACAGTGAAAATTCGAGCACAGGGTATAAGACTGAACATAGAGCTGCATTTTCAGACTCTTTCGTTTTCTGAGGGAGGGGATCATTTCAGTGTGCTACACATGCACCAGAAGTCATCCATCCAGGATGTTGGCCTTCATCTGACACTGTGACGACTTTTTGTGTAACATCTAGCCCGAGTATAGCAATTCTTAACAATTCTAACCACAAAAGACAGAACGTATTGGCAACACAATTCTGATCTATCGACAACAACTGACATTTGAGGGAATTTTCTGAGTAGTACACAAGGGTCATACCGCTTACACTATCTATGGAACTAAAGAATGCAAATGTTGCAAAATAATCACGGAAATTTATACAACGTGTTGACATACACAAAACCATTTTGATGAACAACTAATATTGACTCGACAATACAAAACAGTCACTCTTTTACAATTTATTTACAGCTGGGCCATTTACATTATACAAAAAAGCAGAATCAGATGATGGCCAGATGGTCTTAATAGCCCACTAGGATTTGCCGTTATAATGATGTACCGGCAGATCATCGATTGGCTTGGTGCACGAGACTGGTTTCACAAATGAAAAGGTGTTTTTTTCTGCGTAGCACATGTCTTGGGTGATTATGTAGCACATGTCTCAGGTGACATGTAGCACACGTCTCGTGTGACGTGTAGCACATGCCTTACTTGACATGTCGCTCATGTCCTGCTGGGCGATACTGATGTAGCACATGTCTTGATTCACATGTAGCACATGTCTCGGGCGACATGTAGCACACATCTTGGTCGACATGTAGCACACGTCTCGGGTGCGTACGAAAGCTTTTCAGCAACATGTAAATGGCCGCCTCACGGAAAACTATTTCACAGCAGATTTGCATGGCAAGCAACACTTGAGAAGCCCTCGTATTCCTGAATGCCAAACATATATTTTGGTCCCATCTTATAATATAAGATCAGTAACCTAGATCTCATTCTGTTTTCTGTATCAAATCAAGTAAAATACTCGTGGTAGACGGGGCCAAAGGTCATGTACATGATGTATAAATGTTAAACGGGCACCAAATTTTAGTTACACATTTCCCGGATAGATGGCACAGTACTTTATTTATCTAGGAAGTGGTTATGTAGATTTTGGCAGCACTGAAAATAATATTCTCCTTCAACAATCTGCAATGATTGATGGGAACGATTTGTTTATCTGTTGCCATAGCGACGCCTACTCACCCTTCTGCATGTGTCCATAAATTCCTCATTTGTTATCACACCGTCTTGATTCAGGTCCATTTTCTGTTAGAAAGTAAGAAAGTTATACTTTTACAAGAAGTACAATTAGACAACGTGTTGTTGAAAGTAAATGAAAGAAATTGCGAATGAACAAAATGGATCAGTTGAAATCAGAATTAGAGCAAACAGTATGCCAATATACAACTGTATGTTCAGTCATGGAAGAATTATACTGATTATACTGATAATTATACTATAATTCCTCCATGGTTCAATGATGTCATTTATTTCAAAGACGAAAATAATATACAAATAGGACAAAATAATGTCTAAAGCAGTGTAAAAACAATATTCTGTCAGACGCAAAATGCAAGTGTCTACATAATCTCAATGGAAATTTGAACTGAAAATGGCTTCCAGCATTGGAGTTACATGTACTTGGGCCAAAAAAAAAATTCCAAACAGATAAAGAGACTTATACCTGCGGACTAATAGCTTTCAACCTGTCATTTCCTTTAGATTTTAATTAATGTGAACTGGGAATACCCTTTGACATTACATGTACCAATATTCTTTCATTCCTACTCATGAACTCTGCTTTCTGATATTTGTTCCAATGCGACTTTTTCTCCGTACCTGAAATACCCGTTCCACATGATCTCTCGCCGTCGTTTCGTCCACGCTGGGCTCAGCGAATCTCCCCATCATGTCGTAGATTGCCGATACGATGTCTAACATTTCGTCTTTTGTAATGAATCCATCCCCATTGATGTCATACAGATCGAAGGCCCATTGTAATTTTTCGTGTAATGACCCTCGGGATAATACTGATAAACCCATTACAAATTCCTGAAAGATATGCAAGTGTTCAGAATCCACAGAATGGCAAACAAATTCCCGGTGAGGTAGTCAATTCGAAAACAAAATCAAAGTTCACAAATTAATCAAATGCTTCTCTCTCCACATAGAGTTTCCTCTCACAAGTTGGCTCTCAATGTGTTTCTCACCCATAGAAAGCTATGGGTAGTTGTTTGTATCATTGGTCTTGGCATAAGTCATAAGCCGAAACCAACAATGGTGAACTGTCCATTGACTCATAGAAAGCAATGGGCAGTTGTTTGTGCCATTGGTCTTGGCATAAGCAGTAAGCCGAAACCGACAATGGTGAACTGTCCATTGCCTCATAGAAAGCTATGGGCAGTTGTTTTTGTCATGGTCTTGGCATAAGTCAAAAGGAAACCGACGATGGTGAACTGTCCATTGATTCGGTCATAGAAAGCTATGGGCAGTTGTTTTTGTCATGGTCTTGGCATAAGTCAAAAGGAAACCGACGATGGTAACTGTCCATTGACTCAATCACAGAAAGCTATGGGCAGTCGTTTTTGTCATGGTCTTGAATACGACTTATGCCAAGACCATGGCATTAAACGCTACGTTTGGTTGTAAATTGTTTGTCATTACCCCTCTGCCTTCATACAGTGGGCCCAACTGAAAATCGCACGACAATCCAGATGAATGTATAAGGTGAAGTGGCCTTTGGCTGCAAAGCTGCCTTTACCTTCCCACCTACATGTACGTAAGATTTATCCGCACTTTTGTCTTCAGTACCAGTTCGGCTTCAATCGATGGTATGACGCAAACATGACTTACCTGGACCACCTCAACTGGACTTACCTCAAAATTAATAGTACCATTATGGTCTTTATCAAATGTATTGAAGACATAGTGAGCATATGTGGAGGCGTCTGAAAGAGAGATCAGAAATGGCACAGGTAAGTCGGACCCTCGGAAACGTTGATTTTTCCTAAAGTATAAAATCTTCTATGCTGACAATTCAGCATTAATGAGAAACGAACCATTATTAAATATCTGGAGGTGTGGGCAGTTAGACTCAAATAGACAGCTTCACACTATAATGGCAATTAGTGTTACTAACAATGTCTTCAATAGACAGCTTCACACTATAATGGCAATTAGTGTTACTGACAATGTCTTCAATAGACCACTTCACACTATAATGGCAATTAGTGTTACTGACAATGTCTTCAATAGACCGCTTCACACTATAATGGCAATTAGTGTTACTGACTATGTCTTCAATAGACCACTTCACACTATAATGACAATTAGTGTCACTGTCAATGTCTTCAATAGACAGCTTCACATTATAATGGAAATTAGTGTAACAAAATTCAATAGACAGCTTCACACTACAATGTCAATTTAGTGTTACTGAACTGGCTTTAGAATTCAAAGAAGCATCACACTATACGGCCCACTGCACTGGCATTTAGCATACTGGTACTAATAAATCACGTTCTGCTGAACATGTTGATAAAGTTTCATGAACAGGCGAATGCCATCTAAGTGTGAGCTGGGGGTCATAAAATCCTGCCATTTTTTGCGTTACATTAATAAGCTAGTAAATATTCGTGAGAGGATCAATCTAATGTGAACAACTTAAAGAGGAAACATTACACTGAACATTGACTGAGGCATGCCACATCAAAACTTTAATCTTTATGAAGAGAAGTAGGGGACCTGCACAAGAAGGGCTTTAAGTACAGTAGAACCTCTTTGATACCTGCCCTAAGGGCCCACAGAGACTGATGAGTTTCTGAGGGAGCATTTGTACATTTTGAACTGGTATCTCCACATTTCAGAAGTAATTGCCCACCTTTTGGCTCAAAGGACCACGGTATTGCCACTTTTTCTCGACAGCCGGCGCCACCGCACCACTCTCCAACCCAGGGACTAACTACGTTGTCGGCGAATTGACCCGATTTACTACATACATTTTGTAATGCATTTTTGTAGTTCGTATGACTGCCGCTAGGTGTCTCCCTCTACGCCAGCAGTCAAGTAATTTGAGATCCAATACCGTGCTCCTTTAACAATGGATTCAACTTGTGTTCTTTGATAAGGTTACCTTCATCTACCCATCATTTCTGATGAGGCAGACAACGTATCCTTCCGGCAGACCCGTTTTTTCCAAAGAGGTTCTACTGTATTCAGTTCTGAGTTACTCCAAAAGGGAAAGTATGTCCACATAAGATTTTTACCTTATACACACATCAATTAAATACAACTGGTATAACATTATTCCTGGTACTGATTTTTCAAATTCAGTGGTATTCTGCCATGCCTTCTGATGATAAAATGCATATCTTCACCAGTGATCAGTGGGAGTGTGGCGATTAAAGTAAGAGCTATACTGTACACTCGAGTATATTGTGTAGTACAAGATAGAGCTCTTACTTTAATGGGACATGCGCCCCCTGATCAGAAACGGAGATACTGCATTTTATCATTGGATGGCGGTATGAGGGATGGCTACATGACACCCAATGAACTGTTGCTGTACCAATTATAAGAAATGAGAAAAATTTTCCCAAAGGTGAATTTCACCCCATTGACACGCTGACGAATCACGAAATCTGATCGTCCCAAATGCAGGCAAGCAGTAACTTAAAACTTTAGAACAGTATAGTTCAATTTTTGTTAATTTTTACAACGCATAGTTGTTGATGTTAACAGTTGAATTTCAAAACTTCTGGTTTCAGATTCAATCCCTGGGGCCCTCCCACTTTAATAGCTCAGTGTGCAACATCAAACCGGCAATCTAAAATGACGTGAATTTGACCTAACAGCACAAATACAGCCATACATCTCATGTTCCCAT
>NMRB01000088.1:92077-109342 GCA_002633025.1 Notospermus geniculatus
TGTGGAAGCCCACTTCATCTCTTTTGAAAAAATTGGCATCGCTCTTTTTTACAGGAGAATGACTTCTTTATCTGCTTTCTTGGTTTACTAATGTCTTCACGTGTTTTTCTTAATCATCTTTCCATGCCTACCGTCCCTACATGGATGAAGCCAATGTCAAGTGCCCACTTCATCTTTTCAAGGGGGAAGGGGTCAGGGAAAAGATGAAGTCACTTCGTCTTTTTGGCATCAATGTAATTTTGAGATGGCCCCTTACTCTAACCTGCCAAGACAGAAAGAGAGAACAAGAGGAAGAGAGGAGTATTGGACAGAATGATAAGTTATTTTGATTCCAGGAGTGAACCAATTCTGTTGTGACGCCCAGGCAAATTCCTTCGGGCTTGGAACCTTACAAATACATGTACCACCGGTACACAAGACATCAGATCACACCAATCCACCCCACTACATGCTCCATGAACAAGCCACAAACCTACACGATATCGTCAGTAATTTTAAGTCTAATGTTTAGCATCAAATTTAATGGCAATAGGTACCTGAAGGCCTCCACAGCAATTTTGTAAAATCGCATATCATAAAATATTGTACATCTTGCCAAGATTTCTTATGTCGAATGTTTGGCATCGAATTTAATGGCATGGTTGGCAGTAGCAGGCACTTGATTGCCCTCCACAGCACTTGTGTAAATCACATAATGAATTTCAACCACCTGGCGATGGCATCAACGTACCGACGATGAACATTTCACATTTAAACATCAAGGGGCACCTGAACTCTTCAGCATCAGCCAACATGCATAAGGCTGCAATCACATAGAGCTGCACGATACACGGGTACGCTGGTTAACAATGGCTTCACAAAGGGCTCGCGACCGTGAAGCCATTGTTAACCGGCGTGTCCGTGTAGCGTGTAGCTCTATGTGATTGCAGCTTTATGAACTGTTTTACACACACAGTACATATACACGATTGCATTCCTTCAAACAAGCAGTTTTCATTTCCTAAGCGACCTTTTTTAAATTACCTAGATCCCCAACTGTTTCCCTCACTCGAAGCACTAACTGCTCATCATTTGATTTTAAAGCAACCTCACCTAATCAATTGTTTTGTTCGACGTTGACCCCTGTGGTGCTTTGCTAAAAAAATATTTTTCTGCAATCTTCACAGGGAAGGAACGGCATTTCGACTCAAACTCAGTGCAATGAACACCTTGTTGCTAGGCAACCAAATTGCAAAAAAAGTAAATAAATTAAAAATGGAAGATGAGGGCAAATAGTAATGGTAGATGCAACAAAAATCACAATTTTATCACTCAGTCATAAAAGTTCGAAATAACACTACGGACATTGAGTGATGAAACAGGTCTCGGCACCTTCCATCACCATGGAAACAGACATGTAAACAATTCCAGTGTTTTTGTCACCCTGTCTGTATATTATACCATAACTTCAATATCAAATCATGAATTTGAATTTCGGACAGTTTATCAAGATTTTATCATGAAGATTCAAGTCTTATATCACTGGGTACGGAAGTGAGGCCAAAAGATGAAATGCAATGACACCACACTTCAGACTGAAATAGACACAACCGGACTTGACTGGGGGGGGGGGAGTGACGACCAAAGGAGTCAGATATAACAGCACAGAACACAAAATTTTGTACTCAATTATAATTCAATTAAGACTGTTAGTAAATATCATAAAAAGTTATGGCTTGTGTTTTAAAATTGGTCTAATTTTGTGATAACTCTGATAATGACTGACAAAATTTAAGCAAAATAACAATCCTATAGATGTAACGTTTAAACATGTTGACCTGGGGAACTAACCAAAAGAAATCAAAATATCCGATAAAATTGAGAATCAAATAATTTAGAACAATGCTGGGCTTTCTTTCTGAAGAGAACACCTTACAACAGAAAACACTTCATTCAATCTACAGATCCAATAAGGTGATACTGAAAGCCACAGAGGAATTGAACATCATGCCTAGCTTCTATTCAAGAGTCATCTGACGAGTTGGTTTATAAGAACGTTGTCGTGATCTGAGTTGAAACTGACACCATCGTCAATAGTTCCGGAGTTCCTAAATTGATGGCAAGCAAGCCTTCTTTATGTTTGGACACTACATCCCTGGACTAGCAATGTACTTTGTGAAAGCATCTGTTTTTCAGCGGTTGGATACTGCTCTATATTCTGTCATACTTTGGTACAGCACTGCTCTATATTCTGTCACACTTTGGTAATAGCACAACTCTATATTCCGTCACACTTTGGTAATAGCACTGCTCTATATTCTGTCACACTTTGGTAATAGCACTGCTGTATATTCTGTCACACTTTGGTAATAGCACTGCTCTATATTCTGTCACACTTTGGTAATAGCACTGCTCTCTATTCTGTCACATTTTGGTAATAGCACTACTCTATATTCTGTCACACTTTGGTAACAGCACTGCTCTATATTCTGCCGCACTTTGGTAATAGCACTGCTCTCTATTCTGTCACACTTTGGTAATAGCACAGCTCATGAGCTCTATATTCCATCACACTTTGGTAATAGCACAGCTCTATATTCCATCACACTTTGGTAATAGCACCTGGATTTCAGTGGTAGTAGTTGACACTGCTCTATATTCTGTTATACTTTGGTAACAGCATCTGTATTTCAGTCGTGGTAGTCAGGCACTTATTTATTCATTTATTTAAATTTTTTCTATACTACATGGTTGGACACCCTTCCAAAATACTAGCCATAATTGTCTTGTTAAAAGTCTAGTATTTCACCTGCTGCACTCTACTGCCCACCCGCAATGGTAAAAGGCAGTGTCTCCACTTATTATCAGGGGGAGCGTGGCTGGTTGGTGTAATATCTCCATCTCATGTACTATAAATACACAACACTGTAAAGTATAGCTGTGACTTCATTCAACCACGCTCCCACTGGTTGGAGATACTGCTTTTTGCCATTGGATGCCATCAACTACCGAAATGATAGAGAAAGCAACATATGATTGACAGAAGATGAAACAATTGGTGACAGAGAATCAACACAACTTGAAATCGACAACAGAAATTTTAATGGCCGCAGTTGACATTCAAGCATGAAGTGCAATGAAAAACCAATATGGTGGCATGGATATCACCATGGAAGTCGTTGTTATGGTAACATGTTCAGGATCAGGGTGTTCCCATCTGTGATGACAATACCTGAATGACCTTTTCGTGGCAAGTAGAAACAAGAATAAGAATATACGAAATATTAATTGTGGTTTTGGCCAGGCAAATGGTTTTAAGGAAAATAAAGATTATAATAAACAGTCAGTTCAATGAAATTGTGTGTATCCCCATTCTACTATCCTAAAATCTATGAATCCTGATTATTCATAAGAATGACGTAAAAAATAATTCTATTTATTGTTTTTCTGCATAATGCTAACCTATTGTCTAAAGTTTGTGTTTTTACTGTGACCCCAAGACGACATGTAGTACTCACACACCAATGCCAATCAGCAATGGCGTAAGCTTCTTCATTCTGACTTTAATGAAAAAATCCAAGGTGAAGTTGATCTCACTTACATGTAGTTGCCATGTAGAATTTTCTGCCAAAATTTGTTTAAAAAATCAAAAATTTCTGATTTTTCCCAAAAATATTCGAAAAGCAAACCCAATTCTCAAAAGCTATCTTTGAAATCAAGGACCAACCTATCCACAGTTGGATAGATGTAGGCCTAATATAAGTTTCTTTATTTTCTGAAAGGCCTGCAAATTTTGTCATCCGATTGCCAAGATACGGATGGATTGGTGTAGAAATATCTCCATAAAAATTTAAGACTCCATAAATAAAGACCAAGGGCCGTATGCATAAAACATCTTAAGTGTAAAATTCCCTCTTTTGTTTGGAACAATAGCTTAAAGGAAATATTACACTTAGATATTCTATGCATACGGCCCCAGGGCCGTATGCATAGCATCTTAAGTGTAAAATTTCCCTTATCTATTGTTTGGAAAAATAGTTAAAGGGAAATTTTACACTTAAGATATTTTATGCATACGGCCCCTGAAATTATAACATTTCAATATCACCACAAAGAAACCAGTGCCCAGCCAAAAATCTGCGCTCCAACTTCCCACCAAATACCCAAAAGTCTCGATTAGTTTAACACTGGACCTGCCAACTGCTTTGATGTGGACACAACTGAAACATGACAGCCAATCACATTATGTCGTGCAATATCAACCAAATAATATCTACAAGGCTGGATGTTTTTCTTCTTCATAAATTACCCCTTTTTGGGGGCCAATCTTCTTTTATATATAAAAACGCTGGGCCGTATTCGAAAAGGGTGATCATCGCGCGATTAAGACTTAGACGCGTGTAACTTCACTAAGTGCACATACTTCCACCATGCATTTGACAAAGTTACACGCGTCTAAGTCTTAAACACCCTTTTTGAATACGGCCCGTTGTGTCTAAATTTATCTTCTAAGCCTCAATATCTAAACCTGCTGTGTGGTAGATCAGTCTCTAAAGTAAATCTTGCTCAAGAATTCACAAAAAACATTTCCAAACGTTTTGTCAGCATTTTTTCCATCATTACCTGAAACTACTTCTATCTTCAGCAGTTTACCATTTTTTTCTGTAGATATGACAGCGAAGGTAACTCTATCAAAGCTTTAGGAATGAAGAAGAAAAACGCCCAGCCTAACATCTGCATAACACATGACAACAATGCATTATTGGTGCGGTTGGCGGGGGAACATAAATAAAAGCTAAGAAAAATATAATGTAAAAACCTTTAACGTGTTTCTTAATCATATACGGCCCTGTAGAATTGTCGAAAAAATTAAAAATTGAAAAACGCACAAAATCACTCATGTTTCATTTCTAGTATCATGAAAGTGCATCATACCTAATCAAATAGCTAATGAACGATAAATGTATTAAGTATACAAGTCATGAATGACATTCATAAATTATGCAAATCATGGAAATATCCTCATGAATATTAATCAACCTGAAATGAAATGGACTTTTAGTGATTGGTGAATTATACGCAGCTGTGTGAAAAGAGCTGAAATATTTTTAGGACCAACAAATGAGTGCAGGATTATATGCAAATTTTGCTGAGTGTTGCTCGTTCATTGGTATATTTCTTTACCCCCAAGAAAGCAAAATTTGCATATTCATGACCTGGTTTCTTCACTTTGTGGCTCTTGTCAATTTCAACTCGTAAACAATCAATGTCATAAAGGGCAACAAGTGACCAGTGTGACTCATGGCAGCACTATCATCATATATACTGACAACTAACAAATTTCACATCTGATGATCAAACTGTGAACACATATACATGTAAGAGACTGCACATTCACAACATAACAGGTTTTTACATGCATTATACTCATTATCCATTTTTACACGAAGTCGGTTCGATCCGATTCAAGGACAGTTCACTTACCTTTTTGTACCAAGGGGAAGGGTAGTACAGGGCCCATCATAAAACTACTTAAAGCGAATTGATAGCGGATTTTATTTACATTTGGCTGGTGTTTGTAAACACAAAATCTCAGCCAATCAGAATGCACGAACATTTCTTTGTTGACATTCTGGAGAAGTTTGTTTACATTTTTTCCCGAAAATTCGTCCCTTTTCAAATTCTATTTCTAAATCAAATTTTTCGATATCAGTTCGCTTTTAGTCTAAGTGTAACACTTAATCCTTTGTTCAACACAAAAGATAGAAGCATCACACTTTGACTTACGTCATATAAATATGTTTATGAATATGGACCCAGGTCACATGGCTTTTTCACGCTACAAAAACAAGTGAAACGACCTCGACCCGGATCGAACCGCTTCCGTGTAAAAAGGGCTTTACGTCAAAGGAATTCACAGGGACCACTCGAAGGACTGTAACTCTCTGCAAATCCAGACTGATGATGTCATTATGCAAATCCAGACTGATGATGTCATTATGCAAATCCAGACTGATGATGTCATTATGCAAATCCAGACTGATGATGTCATAGGGAGAAATTGACAACGCCAAGATGTTCTCTCTACCCCATATAAACCGACCTTAAACCATCTGCACACAAAACGAATAAAGATTATTCTGATATGCTTGGAATAACAATGGAAATTAATCACTCCTTCAATCGTTATCGAATTCGAAGTTGATGGAGATATCTTAGATAATTGCCTGAAACCATGTCACAAAATACCAATAATATGATATTTGACAAGCATTCTGGAGTTAATTCAATCACCGCTGATTGTGATAGATTGAAAACGTAATTGCAGACAGAATTTCTGATACCATCAGGAGAATGAGAAACGAGGAATGAGGAATGGAGACTATTAATCCTGAGATAGAACCATTTCTTTCATGTATTTCAATATTGCCAGAACCAAGAAGTGGTTGTCAGTCATCCATCACTGTACTCAATTCCTATATGCCAAAAGAAGGGGTGGTCTAAACAAAGTCTAGTAAATGCTTTTACTTCAGTGTCGTACATGCATTTTTACAGCATGATGGAAGTAAAGGCATCTACATGTACTTGTCTTTATTCATTGTTCCCAAGATTAAGATTAAGTGGTTTTTGAGAGATTTTGCACTTTTGTGCGATTTTTTTTCAATTTCTCAAATTGGGGCGATTTTTTCCCATTTTGAGAAATATCGCCCAAAATATCAGACAAAATGTCATGTCATTTTAAGAAAATCTCACAAAATGGGAAAAAATTCTATCCCAGTTTGAGAAATTAAAAAATTCGTGCAAAAGTGTCAAAATTCCCACTTCTTTTTTCCACTTTTGTTTCTTAGTAAAATACTCCCTTAAGTATGACGCACAATTTTTGACCAACAGACTACATTGATGGATTTTATCAAAATGTAGGAGGAAACCGAAGCCGTGGGAAAAACTGCACCGAGAGATTTGCACTCTACCAATCACATGAAGAACGGGTTCAAATGGAATTGAACCACCCATCTCAGAAGTGACAAAATGTTGACGTTCCCACTACCACCCCACGCTGACATCTCCCCGACCCGGTGGGGTTACAACCAGTCAAACTGACATCTGCAGTTCCAGGTGACGCGATTTCGATCTGATCCAACGGAAATGTCAGAAAACGAAGACAGATCAGATATCTCAAACGATAAACACAGACATGCGACCTGCATAAACCATCTGCCATACCGGTATCAACACCACGCCATTCACTCAATCTAAACATCCACCCACATGTTGCAGAAGCTACAGAACAAATCAAAGGGCGGCCTACACAAAGCTTTGAAGCTCTGCCATGCATTACACACTGACAAAGGGCATATAATCCCCATACGGAATAAAAGTAACATTAACCAAGGCATACATATTCTGAAGCACAGCTTTATCTAGGGTACATATTTGGAAAGAATTCATTCAGCTGTCTCCATGGGAACTATTCTGTCTCTTCCATTTGTAAAACATGCTGCGTGACTTCTGACTGCATGAACAATATCATTGAAAATGCAAATATTATGGACCTCTGTGGTCTTTGATTATACACTGAGTTCCAAATTCTTGTGTCTCAACACTGAAAACACTGTATCGGGGTTATTGGACCACAAATACAGAAGAAGTGTGGGTTGACACCCTGAGGTAATCAGTGGTTCTTAAAGCACGAATTTATGCATTAGGTGACTCTTTCTCCCTCCCCACCTTGATAAGACTGGTCTCCTGTCCAACCTATACATGTATATAGCCAGTGGTAACAGCGAGGCTGGACTGTATGTATCCATTTTTAACATCTCAATCAGATATTTGAAGAAAGATGTAATTGTAATTGTTCAGAAATTCCATGAAGCCAATTTTTTTCAAGATGTGAAATGGTGACCATGAAGTTAGCCACCCCTCCCCCCTAGTGAAAAAAAATTACACTTCTTTGGCTTCAAGGTATTTTTGAGACGGTCCCAAAGCACGCTGGATTTTGTGAATGATCATCCGACCAATCTTACAAAAGGAGGCAACTTGTACTTTGATACATCCTAAACGAACTAAAATTCTTAGAGCCACGCTTCGACATGAACATGCAGAGAGCCAAGAGATCATACTCTATTAATGTCAATTTTTGCCAATTTGGGCAAATGCAACAAGATTTCCCTTGAGATTTGCCAAAGATGTCAAATGGAAGCAAGAAGAGACACATTCTGAAGAAATTTCTGATCTCTGCCTTTGGAAGGAAATCCAATCTTTTCTCATTTTCCTTTTCAGGAAGTCAATAGAAGGGATAAGCGCTGAGCAAATATCGGAGAACGTTAAATGATACTTGGACTACAGTTGGGGTTGGAGGGGTTGTTTATATTGGTGAGGAGAACAACTACTGGGCACAATCAAGGGTTACAAAGCCACATCCACACTTAATTCAGTCTCGTCGTGAAGTACACCACCGTGGAGAATCGTCAGCGCATTAGCCGAGTTTCTTAGGTGGCAGCACTGTGATCCGAGTCGGAACATGGCGGCTGTGTCACAAATTGATGTGTGTGTTGCCGACTAAAACGCGAAAGATGGAGAGTTTCGGTCGAGGTGAGCGAGTTTAAGTAAATTCGAGGATGATCTAGTGATAGTTTGCAATAGAACAAGCCGAAATATAGGTGCTGAAGGAGTGTTGTTTCTTTGTTTGAAGTGGAAATGTTCGTGTTAGGCCGGTTCGGCGCCGGTTGTTTGATTGACCGCAGTGACACTTGAACTTTTCCACTTCAAATGTAAAATCGACTACGTAATTCCAATTCAGGAAGCTTTGGATTAATAGACGATAAACTGGAGGTCATGCTCGGCATAGTCCAAGTGTGTATACCTTTCATCTTCGGTACTTGCTCACCCCGCTTTGGAGTTGACATCTTCAACATTTGTGACAGAGCCGCCATGTTGCGACTCGGATCACAGTGCTGCCACCTGAGAAACTCGGCTAATGCGCTGACGATTCTCCACGGTGTACACGTAGACATCTTTGCAAATAGTTGCAAAGCAGTCATCGCACAAACTGAATCCTAGACCACTGAGTTTTTGGACGGTCGTGACATGTGGACCCCCGGATGTGGACAGGCTAACAAGCGACCTGGGAGTTTTGCCCAATCTGAATCATTTGTACTGCCACATAATTTGATGACCATGGTCATGATGGTGGCTGAAAATCAAGTGAATGCCATCTGCTTGGATCACATCAACATGCTATGACTAGTCTCATGGACAAATATGCAAGTCTCCTTCCACAAGGGGATAGTGATGTCGCAATGAGTTGTATCACGGAGTGTGGACGGGACTTCACAATTCTGTGGGTACTCAGGCTCACATTGAAATGGGGATGATAGTCTTATGAATACAGATTTCAGGGTCCATATTCATAAACATACTTAAGTCAAAGTGTGATACTTATCTTTTGTGTTGAACAAAGGATAAGTGTGACACTTCGACTTAAGGGGCCGTATGCACCAAAGAAGATTATCTTGAACTCAGGTTGAGCCACAACTTTTCAATTGAGCATGATGTGACAATGGAAAAGTTGTGGCTCAACCTGAGTTCAAGATAATCTTCGTTTGGTGCATACATGTACGGCCCAAGAAGTTTTATGAATATGGACCCAGGACCACAAAATTTAACAATTGCCAACAAAATATCTGAGGAAACATCGATGGTAATCAAACCATAAGTATTGAGGTGAATAGATGAGCGACAAGCAAGGCAACTGAAGGCAATGGATGTCGTCCTAGAAGTTTTTGAATAGATTGGTTCCTGATTTTACCAGTAGGACTAAATATTGAGATCGGTAGTGCCTGTCGTCCATTAACATGAGATTGGCCAAAATGCAGCCGATTAACGCGTTGAGTGGTTGAGAAAGCCATTGATTGCTCTTTTGTTTAATAAGCCCAACAAAACAACCATCACTGGCTGCTTTTTGGACGATGATGACATGAAAATGGACGACATCATGACAAATGAAGGCCTACGGTCACTTTGCCCTTCGATTACGCACCCTGCTTGAGTGACTGAGGGTTGGATTGCTTGGGATGCTTGTCAGGGCAAGATGTATGGACGACAGATGCTACCAATCTCAGCATTTTATTTGTCCTAACAGTGAAATTGAGAACAATCCAGTCTAGTCAGTCAAGAAAATGGGAGTTATCAAGAGTTATAGTATTAAATTTAATAGCACAAGTTTTCTGCTCAGTTCAACTAAGGCACATCCAAATCACATGCAAAGCGGGAAAAGGAGAAACTAAGCCGACGAACGGATAGGTAAATCTCATGGACAAATCATACACACAACGCCCTCTTTTGGTGAAACAGATCACTTCTAAATGTATTAACAATTTCTATTCACATCAGCTGCCGAAGTCAGACTTTAAACATTTCACGTTGACATTGGTTATTTAGGCTACTCGGCCCTCTATTGGCAAAAGACAGTGTCTCACTTGGAATCAGTGGGGCCATGGTTGATTGAAAGAATAGCCACACTCTACACTACAACACAGTGTAGGTGTACATTGGTAGTACAAGATAGTTATTACTTCTATCAACCAGACCCCCACTAATAAAAGTTGATACACTGCATTTTGCCATTGGATGGCAGTACTGTACACAACACTCTGGAGAATAAATTGGGGCTTACTGCAGATGGACAATTGTTCACCAGGGAAGGTCAAATTTATGCAATTATTTTTGGTGGAATCAGGGGCGTAGCTAGCTTTTATGGCCTAGGGGGCAAAATCGCTTGAGTTCTGGAGGACGAAGCCGGAGGGGTCTGGGGGTTCCCCAGAAAAAAATTGAAAATTTACATCCTCTCAGATGCATTTTCCCCACATCTGACACCACAGTAACTTGCCTTGAAGAGGGGAAATGACCTTTTGGAGTAAAATTTGTTTTGTCACGTTTTGCTCTGGAGGGCATTTTCCCCCTGCCCCCCCCCTCGCTAGCTACGCCCCTAGGAATACGGTACTCGGGTGATCATGTATTTTTTTTGAATGAGCAGTGATTGCTCATTGCCTTTTCCTGCTTTCCAATCGTAGAAGGCAGTATTTCCAGTAGGAATCAGTGGGGGACGGTTGCTTGAAATAACAGCTAAGCTGTGCGCTACAGCAAGCTTGGTAGCAGACGACAGAGCTGTCACTTCAACTGAACATACCCCCACTGATCACATGCTGATTTACTCTCCAGTGTGAACATGGAAGGTTAGGCTAATAGTTCAATGGAATATGAAATGTTACATCACCTGTATTTCCAGAGAATTTACCTATATCATAAGAACAAATAAAAAGTTTGCCATAAGGTTGAATTCAAAATAAAAACGCATAAATGAATAATGAATACGAAATGTGTTTTAGTCAAAGCAAATTTGGCATGCTGGGTGTTGATGCCGTAAAAGGCAAGAAGCCTCTTTGCATGTGATGATGCTGAGAGTAAATAACAAAGGTTCTAGATAATGGCTGGTATTCATAAAAGTTAGCAAATGCTTTTACTTAAGATTTGCACAGCGAGGCCCAATGTAAATGTACAACAAAACTTGAAGTAGAAGCATTTACTAGCTTTTATGAATACCAGCCATTGTGCTTGGCAATTTTGTGCTTCTGGCAATGAATAATATCTAAAGAGCAGTTGAACCCAATGCCTGCTGCAGTAAATTAGGAAATCATTGACGGAGTAGCCTATAGTGAAGGTGAACTAGCATATCGACCCGTGGCGAACACATTTTGAGGGAGTGTGTTTGTCCTTGAATACCCTGTGGTAGAGGGTCTGTTGCTTTAGGCCTATTGATGAGTATGTTTGGAGAGGGGTAGTTTCATGGCTAGGAATCCATTTGTTAATCGTTTACTGATGAGGAGCAGTGTTGACTTTCTACCCAGCAGCAGCATGCCTGGTTTCTTACACTTCTTCAATCAGCCTCATAATGCCAAGATGACCCACATTCATGGTATAGGTTCACATGAGTAGGTCACTGGCATTGAGTGAAGATGGCAGCACAGGTTACCACACTTCTGATTTTGTCTTTTTTCATGAAAATGAGCACTTCTTTTAAAACCAAAATACCGTAATAACACGCTCCTCCTATTGTACTGTACACATAGGCCGCTCTTCATAGGATTCAAGCCCCAACTAAGGAGGAGATAGGGCAGCAAATCCGATCCACCCGAACTGTGTACAGTCGTTACATGGCAAGGTATAGAGGTAACAGCTCAACTCATGTCGATAAAAATATCCAACATGGCTACCGTCCATAAGATGGGTATATTGGGTAACACTTTCAAAATGAGACAGCGGCAGAGTACCAAAGCGACGGAAGCTTTAATTTCATATTTCGATTTTCTAGGGACAAGTGTCCAGGGAGGAATTGTCCTGTGGGAGCTATCTGGGGCTGTCGGCTAGGGGCAATTGTCTAGAGGTAATTGCCCTGGTCGATGATATAGGGGGCAACTGTCCAGGGGACAGTCCTTGACTCGGTCTCATTGCATCCAAAAATCTGGGGCCGTATTCTAGAAGCTTCCTTTACTCTAAGGTTAACCTTTAGCTATTGTTTGCAGGACAGAATACGGGCCGCATTCTAGAAGCTTCCTTAACTCTAAGGTTAACCTTTAGCTATTGTTTGCAGGACAGAATACGGGCCATATTCTAGAAGCTTCCTTAACTCTAAGGTTTACCTTTGATAGCTATTGTTTGCAGGACAGAATGCGGGCCGTATTCTAGAAGCTTCCTTCACTCTAAGGTTTACCTTTGATAGCTATTGTTTGCAGGACAGAATACGGGCCGTATTCTAGAAGCTTCCTTAACTCTAAGGTTTACCTATAGCTTTTGTTTGCAGGACAGAATACAAAAGCTTAAAGTGGACCTTAGAGTTAAGGAGGCTTCTATGGGCCCTGGTTTGTCTACAGCATTGCATCCGCATAAATTCTAATATTTCATGACGTTTGCAAGTGGAAAATAAGCTACAGGATCTAGCGGAATATTTCAAAGAGTAAGCAGAAAAAAACATTAAATTAATAAAGGATGAGCTGGAACCTTTGATAAGGATAATTAGATTCTACAGTGCCTGGGGAGGGTGACGACAGAATTATGATTGGAGTTTTTTTATTGTTTTGCATATTTCCCATGTTGTTTTGTGAGAAAATGACTTCTCTCATGTGATATCATGACAGCATCTGTCTGTGATGGAAATGTAGTAGTTTTTCAAATGGAGAAATATTGCAACAAAAAACTACTTTTTTTGTACAGCTCCAAGTGGAAGTACTGTCAGTGTGGTGTAGTGAAATCATCTGCACCTATCGCCGCTCTAGTCTTGGGTTCAACACATTCATTGTCTAGCCCATGTGACGCAGAGTGGCATCCTGAGAACATCAGGGGTTCTTAGCGCTCACTACCAAAAAGTACAAAATGTACATAGTACATTAGGTCCATTTGCCGACAACATAGACAGTCCCTGCTGTTGGAGAGCGGCGCACACGGCGATCGTGGCGCCGGCTGTCGAGAAAAAGTGGCAATACCGGGCTCCTTTAATGAAAAATTCTCAAGCTTCCATCTTGTGCTATCAATCATATGATATCAATCATATGATATCAATCATATGATATCATGATATCGTTTGTTTTCCTTGTTTTATATCGTTTGTTTTCCTTTTTTCATGGCCTTACAAAGGCACTAATCCAAGGAGAGTGTAATTAAACCCCAGCTCAGCAAACAGTGACTTGCATCAACCTGACACCATTCTTTTTGCTCAAGGTTGTCGCTTTCATAATTCCATTAGTAAATAACAATAGACGTTAGAGGGAAATGGGAGTTAAAAGCAATATTGATGGATCAATCCATTAGTAGCATGAATTTCATCCCACTGATTATGATTCCGTGGGAAGATTTTTTTTCTAATTGGATTACGGAGAATGGAGAAGACCATGAGTGATACGTACAATGATGTATTGATGTTTACCTGACCTGTATGAAATTTTGGAAATGGTTCAACCTGTATCATGTGAATTACAATGTAATACGAAAGCAGGCAGCACACCACGTAAGTGATGGCAATATGGCAAGCGATCTGGGGTGGCCGCATAGAAACTCCGCTAGCGCTAGCGGAGCCCATCTGCCGCTAGTGCTGTACATTTTTCCATGCATTAACACCGATAGGCTGTCGAAGCACTAGCGGAGTTTCTATGCGGCTACCCCAGATCGCCAGCACCTTGCCGTGACTGTATGAGCGGTTATAACCACAAATAAAGACGTTACAAAACAAAGACGTTGTTGTAGTCATATTCTCTAGTCGTTGTGGTGATCTCTAGTCGTAGCTAAGAAAGACGTAAGGTGGCGCTGCAGTCGTCCACACGAAGAATGACAAAAACACCCGAAGTGTTACGAATGATACAGCGCCACCTTACGTCTTTCTTAGCTACGATTTGTGATCATCACAACGACTATGACTACAACAATGTCTTTATTTTGTAACGTCTTTTTTGCGGTTCTAACCGCCCATATGACTGCAGATGAGGCGATATCGGGTTGATGTTAATTTTGGGTGATCATCGCTGGCGAGAAGATTCCATATTGCCCTCACCTCTCCTCGTGTGCTGTCTGCTTTATCCTTTGTGACACATGAAATGTTTGAAGAAGCGCAACTGAAGTACAGAAAGAATAATCTACACTCACGATATGATGTCCTTGATAAACAATATACAGACGACAAAAAGAACATTCCCACCAGACGAAAAGGAGACTTTCTAGTTAACACATCTAACGTATCAAACCTCGATAAGGTAAACCTTAAAGTTACATAGTCATAACCGAAATCCTAAACGCACCTTGTTAAAACATATGAAATGGTATATCCAAATTCCCACTGGTGGCGCTAGCATCTGACAGAGTGCAGAATTTGATATATTTCCAATATCATCCAGAGGCCAAGTTTCGAATTATCACCGTCAAGGACAGTTCTGTCCAATATCCAATAAGGTGGCCTCGTATCTGCCTCTCACCAAAGGTCTGGTCAAGGGCAAAGAGGGATGAATTTCAGCTGTCTCGGTTATTGAAGTTCCACGGGGAGGAAATTGAGCTGCGTTGCTTTCTGATATTCAACTTTGAACTTGGAAAGGTACCTGCGAGGTAGATCTGTTGTTGTTGATGTTTAGAACTTTAACACATTTTTAGGCCTAAACAACTTTTTAGGCCTATTGGTAAGATTCATTCTTGTAAAAGATGACCTACTAAATAGTCCCATTAGTTCAGAAGAATCTCATGCAAGCATGACAAACCAAACTAAACCAATATCAAACTGTTCACAGAGACAAGAGATGAAATAAACCCGCCAGTATTTCCCTATCCCAAGTACTGACAATTCTTCTGAATAGTCGTGAGAACTAGAACTGTTGGCATCAAAGACAGACCTCTCAAATCACCTTCATAATTTTTTATTAAAAAATTATAAAATAATTTTTTTTATTTTATAATTTTTTTCCAAGCCAACAAGAGCAGATTTCTCAACCGTCATGGTTTTAAGAGCCTTGAGCACAAACCGTTACAAGTTTCAAGAACTACTCTTCCATTTCCTCTCTGATTTGCACTTCAGCGACGCAGCAGAACGAGGTGTCGAAGTATGCGTCGATAATTACCGCCTAATAATTCTGCGAGAGTAGGTTTTTGGAATTTACGAAGCTTGAATGATCAGTCTTGCAAGATAATGATGCACTGCCATGATGAAAAGTCGTTGACAACCTAATGACTTTCAGAAAGTTCCGTTCCACAATTCCCAGTGGATCTGTCAACATCTTATTTTGTGTTGTGCAAGGTTCAGAATGGCAAAAAAAAACTTAAGACTGAATGTAATGTTCAATCAGGGAAAATAAGTAATTTGAAACCAATTTGTGGAAATGCGTGTTCTGAAATGGGTACTCTTTTTTCCTGTCTCAAATCCTGGATCCGTTCCCATACAATATCGTAATGCTGCTGTGAATAGAGATGTACATGAAAATGAAACCGGTAATCAAAATACGGCGACAGAACATGCTGATTGGTTATAATACATACCTCCCTGCGGGAAGAATTGAGAATAGATTTCTTTAAATGTTTCCTCGTCCACTATCCCTGTGGGACATTCCTGAAATGAACAATGGGAAAAAAACTATTCATACACTTATAAAATGACGGATGAAAAAGAAAATTGCTATGAATTGCATAATTAATGCATGCAACCATGGGATAATTTCAAAGATAGCTCGTAAAATATTCCAATTTAGTTTCTTTGGTTTATTTCTGAGAGAATACTCAGAACGCAAGGGCAAATTCCCACTACCACTCTTTTGCCATGAATAAGAGATCCCTTGAGTCCTAGCCGCAAAAAATGACTTTGAACATGACATCCTTTGCGGCAGCATCATACATTAGCAGCGACTTGCAATAAACAACCCACGCATTAAAAAACAATGAGCATGCCTTTGAATATAAATCTAGCTGATCAAATCGCTGTCACTAGGAATTTTTCCAAAAGAGGCCTTATCTGCAAAACTGACCAGTCAGAAGAGACAACAGGATGATGATACAGGGCCCTGATCTGAGCCAGAGTCTGCTGCTGGAGTTGTGATGATTATGTATCACTTTGAAGGCTTGGAATGTATCCCAATAGGGACATCCCTTCGAAATATCTGGGGAAGTTACTTATGTATACTCGACTGCTTTTTAGGCGAAGTTACTTTTGTGTACTCGATTGCTTTGTTGGTGTTAAGGCGTGGCAAATTTTCCACTCCTGGCCTGGTCCTTCAATATCTCACTCTGGATTTGTTGGTGAAGGTTTGCTGCAGATGGTATACGTATCACAAAGGCTGGTATTTGGGGTAGTGGTGCCCACCCTCCAAGGACTTTCTTGCTTATCACTGGTCCATATCACAAATATGTTTCTAATTTATCGTTCGGACAGCCCCCAACCATCGTCGTTTCAAGGGATATTTCTTGGAAACTTCTGCATGCCCACTTAAGGCTGGGGGCTACCTATGCCGACTTTATTGACGCTCTTTGAAAACAAGCGTCCTAACATATTCATGACAAAAAGTAACAAACTGATGTTAACGAAATGTTTTAGCTACAACCTTTAGGCTCCCGTTCTGTGAAAGAATTGTTCATTTTGACTAATTACGATGGAGTTAATTAAGTTATAACAGGTTGTCAAAATTTGAGTTCGCAAACAATTTTGCAGACTTGGGATGCGACACATCAGTTTCCCACATAGTCTGTAAGGTACAGGCCTGATGCCTG